>JAQNDB010000082.1:88266-149293 GCA_029204045.2 Tillandsia leiboldiana | reverse complement strand
TTCCCCACAAACTTCCGGAAGCCCGTTTTTGGTCATCCGAACTCCAATTTAACGAAGCAATAGCAAGTTTTCAAAAGCGTTTTTTTTCTCCGCGCTACATCCAAATCCCCAACCTCTTTTTTGGCCCAATTCCCATGTCTAAAACTTCGGCAATACAACGAAGGCCAAACCAGCAGACAATGTCTCACAGGTCCAATCTGTGGCTCCCTTTGATGCACCGTGGTCCAGACGCACGACCACTACTAGGTGTTCTAACACATGTAGTCATCGGGAAGGTGGGAATGGGAAAATCAGGACCACTAACTATGGGCCAGATACCACAACAACACCAGTGTTCAAACAGTGTATTCACAATGAAAAAGGTGGCATGGAATTCTGGACCACTACGCATCTCTCTCAACCGTATACATCCCGGTATCGCCTACTCCGGAGTGGCACTCGATGGCGCGACCCACTCGAGTCCAATAAAACCCAGTCCAACGAGCGCTGTCAAGTATCTCAGTACCACTCAGGCAAAAGTCGACCTATGCGCTCAAAGTGGAGACTCACTCTATCCACAAATGCAAAACCTAGCTCCAACTGATGCCAATAACACTAATCGTCCCAACCCCCCATAGTTCGCTTGTTGCCGAAACAATAACCTGAGTCGATAATCTGGTGCTGAACCCACCCGACTCCACAATATGCTATACTTGTCACCCCCGAGTGTAAACGCAATAACCTCGAGTCCCGTCTACAGATCCTCCGTGCACAATGCGTTATTTCCCGTGTACACGAAGCGCCAAACCGCTCAGAATAAAGAGTAATATAACAGACATAAAAACGAGCTGGACTAACATCTAATACATCTCATACTGAAAGCTGTAAATAAAATACAATACATCGTATAAATGATACATCAGTTCCGCTCCCAGCTCACCAAATATAACCGTGCTATATATATATATATATATATATTATATATTATATATATATATATATATATATTTCTCTCAACTCTTTAGGAGTATAACAGAGTAAAGTTTGTTCTTCAATTTCTTGGTGCATGTAGGATTAGAGAACGACTCCATGTATTGAATGTTCGTTTTTCTATTGCAAATTTGTCACGCCCCGGGGTCGAAACTGCGACCGTGGTGTTAAGGATTTTGTTTTTGGCGCATTTCGTGAAAGTGTTAAGTCTTGAAGATTGAAGATGAATGAAGTTTGGATCATATACCTCAATCTCAAGAAAGAAGAATTCAAAAGGATCAGGTAAGTTTAACTAAATATTTTTGGTGATCCGAATACTTCTTGTAGTGTAGAAACACTTGGAAGAATTTTTTATTGCATAAAAATCAAGAACTGAACATGGGACATGTTCAGGATCGGATCAGATTGTTCGATCCGGATCCCGAAGGTGGTTCGTTCATACACCAGTTCAATCGGATCGTAGCTTCCTTGATCCGGATCCCGAACATTGGTTTACCATTTCCTTGAACGATCGGATCAGGCTTCGCAATCCGGATCCCGAACGTTGATGTTTGGTGAACTGTATGAACGATCCGGATCAAGCACTTCGATCCGGATCCCGAACCTTCGTTTTTCTGGAATTGTCTGACTCGTTACGACGATCCGGATCACAGCTAATCCGATCCGGATCGCCGTCGTGAAATTTCCAGAAAATGTTAGTTTTTGATTCTTATCTTCTTCCTAGGGTTTCTAACCTATAAATAGACCCTATGATTCTTTTTCTAGGGTTAATCCAATCCAAAATCCACATAGAGCCGTCATAATCAAATATCATCTTATACGGCTCTAGATCCACATATAGAGAAGAAAGGAAATCATTAGATATTACTCTATGTTTCTTCATCTATATTGATTAGTTTGATTCTAGGTTTTCATACTCACATCTTGAGTTGAATCAAACTAATGAATACTTAGATGGTATTTCCTATCTATCTTTGATCTAAGTATTCGGCGGATCATCACCACCCAAAAACAACGATTTACCCCAAAATCGGCGCGTGGACTCGCGTGTCCTTGTGGATTCAAGGTTCAACCGCTCTCGTGGATTCGGAGCGAGGTACGTTCGTGGATTCGAAGCGTGCTACTGGGTGAAGACCGTGGATTCGGTCAGACGTCGTGGACTCGACGTTGGACGCCGTGGATTCGGCGTTGGACGCAGATCGTGGATTCGAGACGCGTTGCGGAGCGAGCGGAGAAGATCAACTAGGAGCGTATGGAAAAGGTTGAGTCGTCTGTGAGTACGGTAAATCACCTTGTACGTGTTTAATTCTAGTGGATTTCACCGTGTTATCGGTCCGTGGTTTTTTTACTCCGGTTTGGAGTTTTCCACGTAAAAATCTTGCGTGTTATTTATATTTCCGCATTGGGTTTTTATTCGCAATGATTTTTTGAGTGTTTATTGTTTACACCTATTCACCCCCCTCTAGGTTTTTTTCCCCTATTTAGATCTATTATTACATATAACCCAACAAGTGGTATCAGAGCGGGAATAGGGTTGTAAACAATGGTTGAAGGTGGAAACATCAACAGACCCCCATTCTTTGATGGAACAAATTATGCGTACTGGAAAGTACGGATGAAAGCCTTTTTAAGTTCCATCGACGAACGGGTGTGGCAATCAATTGAATTAGGATGGTCTAATCCAACTGAAATTATTGCTGATGTTCGCACCATCAAACCTAGGTCGAAATGGACCAAGGAAGAGTTAGATTCATCTTCTTACAATGGCAAGGGAATTAATGCTATTTTAATGCCTTATCTCAAACTGAATTCTCTCGCGTCTCGGCATGTGAGACTGCGAAAGAAATCTGGGATGTTCTTCAGGTTACACATGAGGGAACTAACCTCGTGAAGATTCAAAACTGCAAATGCTTACGAGCAGATTTGACTCTATTTTCATGGCAGAAAATGAATCTTTCACGGACTACTATACACGATTGCAAGACATCGTAAACTCATGTGCTAACCTGGGAGAGAAGATTCCAGAATTTAAGGTTGTAAGAAAGATCTTAAGAACTCTTCCTGAACGATTTCGCCCAAAGGTTACAGCCATTGAAACTATTAAACACCCGGACGAAATACGTGTAGAAGAATTAGTTGGTTCATTACAAACTTATGAAATGACATTTTCTACTAACAATTCTTCTGGAAAAGCATCCTCTTCTAAGTCTTCAGGTTATGCGTTGAAAACAACTAAGGAAGAAGACGCGGATACATCCTCCTCAGACGATGACGAGAACCTTTCTATGGAGGACTTTGAGAAGCAGCTCGCTCTCTTGACAAGGAAGTTTCGCCGCAACTTTCGAAGGGGTAATTCAAGTAAATCTCCATCCTTCGGAAAGTCGAAGAAAGGCAAGGGTACTTCAAGTTACAAGTCAAGAAAGCAAGAGAACTTTTCAAAGGATAAGAAAAGTTCAGAGGACAACTACAATGCTTCAATTGTCGAGGCTACGGCCACATTGCAACGGAGTGTCCAACAAGTATCCGGCAAAGAAGAAGGCGATGCAAGTCGTCACTTGGGATGACAACTCAACGTCAAATGAGTCGTCTTCAAGTGATGAAGAAAAGAGTCCACGGCATTCCACGCGTCCACATCTTCACCATTCATGTGCTTAATGGCAAGTACATCCGAGTCATTGTCCAACTCCACTGTTGAAAAGATTGCAACGGACAATGAATCGGATGATTCGGAAGGTGAAGATTTTGCTCTAGCCTACCATAAGCTTTAAGGGATTCAAAGAAACTGGCTAAGCAAAACAAGGGGTTGAGAGGGAGATTGCAGGATCTCGAAGAAGAAGTAAAAAGGGTAACTTCTCTCTCGACCGATCTTGAAGTGGAAAGGGATAATCTGATAAAAGCAAATGTTTCCCTTCAAGAGTCCAATGAGCAACTCGAGAAGAATTATATAGATATGGTGAACAAAGCGAATTACTTCTTGAAGCTCTACGGCGAGGCCCGACAGGAAAAATTGGAAATGACAGAGACCATTCTCCAACTCAAGGATGACTTACAGCAATTTCTTCTGGAAGGAGTAAGTTGGATAAACTTCTTGGTCTTGGTCAAACAAACAAGTTCGGCCTCGGATACAATCGAACTGAAGACAATTTTAGTTCGGTTGGGACAGTCTTTGTGCCTCAGTCGGTATCTCCTCCTCCGACACCGGAATTCACGACAACCAACGACAACAAGCCTACTTCACCCTCTTCGGAATCGTCAAGCACAAAGGTATGTTTTCGTTGTAATTTTGCAGGGCACATTGAAAGAAATTGCAAGATTGGAGCTCAAAGATCAAATCAACCACATCTTGCAACTGCTACCAATAAGTTCACTCCCCGGAATTCAAAGAAGGACTTTTCAAAAGAAAAGAACATTGGTAGTACTTCAAACAAGACGATGACAAAAGAAAAAGATCAATCATACAAGACGTCTTCATCAAGGAAAATTTCTCAACCATTGCCAACATACTCCAAAACTCAAAAGGTTTGGGTATGCAAAGGTGAAATCCTTCCTTGTCTATTAAATCGTTCTACGATTAAATGTTGTGTAGTTTATGTAGACTAGTTTTTCTTTCTTTGGGCCGACCCGTCAACCATCTTTGGGAGGTAAATGGTTTATTTTCTTATTGGTTGATGATTCTCTAGGTTATTCATGGGTAGCATTTTTAAAAGAGAAAGCTGATACGTTTGATATCTTTTCATGAGATTTGCCATCGTATTATGATTGAAAAGATTGAAAAGATCATTCGTGTTAAAAGTGATAGAGGTGGAGAATTCATTAATTCTAAATTCATTGATTTTTGCACTTCCAACGGAATAAAAAAATGAATTCTCGGCACCCTATACACCTCAGCAGAATGGTGTTGTTGAGCGCAAAAACACGGGTTGTTCAAGAGATGGCGCGTGTGATGCTTCATAGCCGAATTTACCGCTAACATTTTTGGGCTGAAGCTGTGAAACACCGCTGTCTATGTCATTAATCGAGTGTATTTGCGCCCAGGAACTTTAAATACACCATATGAGCTGTGGTTTAGTAGAAAACCGGATATCAAATTACTTCGTATCTTTGGGAGTCGTGTTTTAATTTTGCGTGATCGCGAAAATCTGGTAAGGTCGATTCTCGAAGCGACGAAGGGATCTTTTGGGTTATTCTACAATAGCAGAGCATATCGGGTATTTAACATGGAATCTAAAACGATTGTAGAATCTATAAAATGTTAAAGTAGATTGAAGCTTTTCACTTTGCATCTGAAAAATCTACCCTCGATATCTCTCTTGATGATGATACTCCTGTTAGTGCATCTTCTCATGATAATACTTCAAATATTAATGATGCATCTAATGGTTCTTCAAGTTTATCTGATGTGCAGGAATCATCTCATGTACCTCCGAGTACTCCGTTACAACAAACGTTACGCATCTCCAAGGATCATCCTGAATCAAACATCATTGGAGACCCACAAGAAGGAGTCAAACTCGGAGACAGTTGGTTTTGGATTCGCTTGCTACGTATCCTTGATCGAACCAAGAACATCGATGAAGCTCTTCAGGATGACTACTGGATTAAAGCAATGCAGGAAGAGCTCCATCAATTTGAGCGAAACAAAGTCTGGAATTAACGAAGCCTTCGAAGCAACACAATGTAATAGGTACCAAATGGATTTTCAAGAACAAGAAAAATGAGGATGGTACTATCATCAGGAACAAGGCACGATTAGTTGCTCAAGGCTACTCTCAAGTAGAAGGTATAGACTTTGATGAAACTCTTGCGCCCCTGTAGCTAGACTCAGAGTCCATTCGTATACTATTTGCTATTGCTTGTCATTTAAATCAAATTATTTCAAATGGGGACGTTAAGAGCGCGTTTCTAAATGGGTTTTTAAAATGGAAGTTTATGTGGCTCAACCGAAAGGTTTTGTAGACCATAAACAACCTAACCATGTTTTTCGTTTGAAAAAGGCTCTTTAACGGTCCTGAAACAAGCACCGCGAGCATGGTACGAAAGGTTGACAAAGCACCTTTTAGAGAAGGGCTATACTCGAGGGGGAGCTGACAGGACTCTCTTTGTGAAGCACTATCAAAACAATTTCATTGTAGCACAAATCTATTGTCGATGACATTGTATTTGGCGCAACAAGAGATAATGATGCTTCTAAATTCGCGGAGAGACCATGAAAAGCGAATTTGAGATGTCCATGATGGGCGAATTGGACTTATTTTCTTGGATTGCAAATTAAACAAATGATGAAGGTACTCACTTGTGTCAATCCAAGTAATGCAATGGAGTTGGTTAAAAAGTTTGACTTAGAAAATTCGAAGGATTTTCCGACTCCAATGGAAACTAGCATAAAGGATTAGGAAGTGAATCTTTTAGTGAGAATGTAGACGAGAACTTTATCGGAGTATGATTGGAAGTCCACTTTACCTCACGGCTAGTCGCCCGGATATATCTTTTGGTGTTGGGATCTGCGCGAGATATCAGCTGCACCAAAGGAGTCACCTGAAAAGCGGTGAAAACGGATCATCCGATACATTAAAGGAACCATAAATTTCGGATTGGTATCCTATGGGAACAAGTTTAGATATTATTGGATACTCAGATGCCGATTGGGCAGGATCTGTGATGATCGGAAAAGTACGATTGGTGCATGGTTTTCTTGGCCATTGCCTTGTTGCATGGCATAGTAAAAAAGCAAAACTGCTATTGCACTCTCGACTGCCGAAGCGGAATATATCTCAGCGGGTAGTTGTTCAACCCAACTCATTTGGATGAAAAGTGTGTTGAGCGACTTCCGGATTTCAGCAACTTCGGTAGCAATTCTTTGTGACAACACTAGTGCTATAAACATTTCCAAAAACCCTGTGTTGCACTCTAGAACAAAACACATTGAACTTAGATATCATTTTCTTAGAGAGCTAGTTGAATCAAATACTCTTCAACTGTCATATATTTCAACTGAAGATCAATTAGCTGACATTTTAACAAAACCTTTGGATCAAAAACGTTTTATTCATTTGCGTAAAGCAATTGGAATGCTTTCCTTGAAATAAACTTCTTTTTGAAACTTTTGCTTAGGTTAGGTTTTGTTTTTGTGTTTTTGTTCATTATCTATGCTTAGACATAGAACATTAATTGAGCATTAGTTTGATTGACTTTAACTGCATCCTTTTATATATTTAGAAATCTATTATGCTTTAGATATCATAATATTTCATTTGATGCAATGATCATTTATGTCAATTAACTCATCTTTGTTTTGATCAAAGTCAATTTCTCTCTCGATGATCTCTTGGTATAGTTTTTATCTTATTTGACTGTTTAGTCGAGTATGAAATCGAGATCAATATTTGGCTGAATACTTTATATCTTAAATAATTGATAGCCAATTGAGGGGGAGTCAAAGAAAAAGTATTATGCTCAAAAGATGTGGAAAGAGTTACATCCCAATGAGGAGTGTGAAAACTACCACCACATGGAGGAAAGAGCTACCACCTCGGTCGTCCGAGTACTGTGTGCAGCTACCACATGTATACCAAGCAAGTTTTTCAAGTTTGATTAAATAAAATGCATGTTGAAATACTTGACTCTGTCAAAATTTCAAGGTTGGTATAAGGTGGGATTTTAATGAAAGATGCTCAAAGAGCCACTCTCTTCAATAAATTGACTAGATATATTATCTAACTTATCGGGATTTAGACATCTATTGATCTTTGTATTTCATTTTCTTTACCGAATTGATGATTTGATAAAGGCATTACTCATAAGATCAAGTTAGATGTAATTGAAGTTGTTCAACTTTAAGGGATTTAATTTTTATAAATTTTCGTTTCATTTGTTGGATGTTATTGATAGATTTGGTATAATCTATTTCTTGTTGTATGAAACGATGATTTTTGTTTAAAGTTGATACACAAAAGTGCTTACAATCTTTTTCTGGTTTTTCTTGAATTTCTCTGAAATTTTCTAAAGAAAAAGTTGGAGCCGATCCGGATTGGACCTGCCGATCCGGATCCCGAACGCAGATTTTCTTCTGCGGGCAGACGATCCGGATTGGACCTGCCGATCCGGATCCCGAACGCAGTTTTTCACTGCGGGTAGCCGATCCGGATCGCAATCATGAACTGATCCGGATCGCGGCTAGGGTTTTATAAAGAACAAAAGGGTTTTGATTTCTTTTACTCCAATCTTTTGTTCCAAAGTTTCCAGAGCTTCTCTCTCTAGATTTCATCCATCTTGGAAGCTTTCAAACTCAAGTTCTTCAACTCCAAGTAAGTTTTATTGATCAAAATCTCGGTTTTTCACCGTTTTTTTCTTATTCCTCCTCAAAACGTGATGAATTTCTTGTATCAATTTCGTTTGTGGATGGTTTTTGATCAAATCTCTTTTGAAATAAGAACTTTGGGTAGATTAGTTTTGATTATATGCTAGGTGTGGTGACCGGATCTTTGCAGGGCTTCTACAGTGTGACCAGCAGCTTCTGGAAGCCTACGTGGCATGTCGGCGGTGTTCGCGCGCCAGTTTGGACACAAGAGATGGACTCGGGGCTTAAAATGGATCTCGTAGGTAATCGGGGGACCCCATCGGATGTTTAGAAGAGTTTATGCGAGGAGTGGATACCAAATTTAGGCTCGGCGCGGAATTCGGATTAAAAATACCTTTCCGGGAGCCTCCGGCAAATTAAAGGATTGGAATTTGGCAAAATGGACGCCGGATTTGGAATCAGCGCGCGAAAACGGTCAAGATGGGCTATTTACTTGTATTTTTCGGAGCTTGCTACAGTAATTTTACTGTTCATCGCCGGAACAGTGTTTCCGGCGATCGCCGGCGGCGGCTGGCGGCGGCGGGCGGCGGCGGAAGGCGGCTGAGCGCGGGCAGGCGCGCGGTCCACCGCGGAGGTCGTGCACCGGGGGGCGGGCCACGTGGCGCTCTCCGGTTGGCCGGTTCAGCGGGCGCGGTCCACTGAAATTGGGCCCGGGTGCACGGTAGACCGGGTGGACACGTGGCGTGAGGTGATTGGTTCGGTGTTGTGCTCCCGGTCCACGGAATCAGTGGAGTTGTTGACCGGGGCAGGTGGCCGTACGGCGGGGCAGGTGGCCGTACGGCCCGGGTCAGCCGCGACGTGCGCGGTGCACGGGGCCACGTGCGCGGTGCACGGGTTGCCGGGGCCACGTGGCGCGACGCCATTGGCTGGCGCAGGTGCACCGGGTGCAGTGGGGCCGGGGGAGTTGTGGACTGGGCTGTGTGGTGGACCGGGCCGCACTGTGCGCGCCCGAAACTCGGTGGGCCGGGCCGCACTGTGCGCGCCCGAATTCGGTGGGCTGGGCCGGGCCGCACTGTGCGCGCCCGGAACTTGGGACACAATGGGTATTTTTCCATTTGTTTTCTTCAGCCTATTTAAAGGCAACCCGAGCCCCCTTTCTTTGCCTTTTTCTCTCAACCCTCTCACTCTCTGCCCGAGCCCCCTCAAGCAAAGTTGTTCACCTCTTCAACCTTGATCTTCCTGCCGAGTTTCAAGATTTTAGGAGGCTCGAATCCTGAGGTTCCCCATTTTACGGCGCGGCGCGATGTTGCATTCCTGGGTTCTTCTTCGGCGCAGCGACAGTGTTTTAGCTCCCCTGGGCTACCCCGTGATCATTTTGCTGTAATTCTTGCGCCGGCAGACTCCTAAGAGGTAGGACTTCATCTTTCGTTTTGGTCGCGCTTTTCCGTTTCGAGGTTTTGGCATGGATCCCGAGGCAAACAGTGACCCCATTTTCTGTGTGGACTTCCTTGACAGCAGCGGGGTATTTTGGCAATATCTTCGCGCACGAGCATCAGACGGAAACGAGCTTATACAACTTTTTCATCTACAGATCGCAAGGAACGCGCTCGTATTTTTCTTGGATTTTTCTGAGATTTCATCAGAGGTGAAAATTACTGTTTTCTCAGTGAACAGTGTACAGTTTTAATACAGATTTTTGTATGAGTGTACCACCTTGTCGAATTTATATCTTGGCTTACCGAACTCAGATTTGGGCGTGCAAGCTACCATTGCGAAGCTTTCGACGCGAGGATCGCGGTGATATTTTTCTGGGAATTTTCTGGGCTCTTGCTGCAGGTGAAAATTAAGCATTTTTGGGACTGTTGTTGTATGTTTGTGTGAGAGCAGATTTTGGAATGTATGTGTAATAGTGGACTTTGTGTTGTGCCAGGAGAGTTACGGGTGTGCTGAACTTATTGGAGCAAGGGATTAGAGTTATCTGGTGTTTTCAGCTGTTGGGCTTTGGACAGTCAGCTTTTCAGGTGGGTGCCTTATTCCCGGAACCGGTGGACGGTTCTCTATATTGTTATATGTTAGCATTGCATGCAGGTGTACGGTACAATAGCTGGAATTGATCGGTAAGTTTAACAGTGAGGATTTTATGGGAATTGCAAGTGAATTCCTCATAGTATGACAATGGTATAATCTAATATTCATGTTGGTGATTCGTGGAAGCCACCTAAGGCAAGGTTACCATATATGATTAATTATCATGCCATATTAGCACATAAACCTTATGTGAGGACCTGGATCCCCACGACGAGATTACTGGATCATCTACAGCTCCCGGAGGCCTATGGTGCTTGTCGGTGGGATTTGTGCCCCATTTGGACATTAGTGTTGGGCTCAGTGTGTTAAATGGATCACGTGGGTGATCATTGGACTCCGTCGGATCGTTAGACGTGGTTTCGCGCGAAGTGGATATTCAATATGGACTCAGCGCGAAGTTTGGACCAAGGATTACCTTTCCGGATGCCTTCGGCAAATTTTGGAGTTGAAATTTGGCGAAATGGACATCAAATTCGGATTCAGCGCGCGAAAACGGTTAAAACGGACTACCCACTTGTCATTTTTGGGTACCGGACACTGTTCACGCCGGAACAGTGTTTCCGGCGACGGCGGCAGCGGCGGAGCAGCCGCAGGCTGCGCGGCGGACGGAGGCGCGGGCCGCCCGGTCCACGCGGCAGGCGTGCACCGGGGGCTGGACGCGTGGCGGCTCGGGAGTGGGCCGGTCCGCAGGGCGCGGTCTACGGAGAGTGCGGGGCGCACGGTGGACCGGGGTGGACACGTGGCGGTGTCGGAGTGGGCGGTTTTGTGGACTCGGTCTACGGAGCAGGCGGGCGTGGTGCATGGACCGGCGGGACACGTGGCGCTTTGTGGTTGGCGGGCTCATGCAGGCTGGGTCCACGGAGGTGCACCGGGTGCCTCGGAACAGTGCGCGGCAGGCGGGCGCAGGCGGCGGGCGCAGGCGCACGTGGGCGTTGACGCGGGGTTCCCGCGCGTGGGCCGCCACGTGTCGAGCTCCGCGTGGGCCACGCGGCGGGGCGTGAGCGGGGGATTCGGCTGTTGCCTGTGCGGGGGGCGACGTGGAGGCCTGGTGGGCTTTCGGGCGCGCACAGTGTTGGGCCGGGCCCAACACTGTAGCCGCCCGAAAGTTGGAGCGCCCGGAATCGGGGACTAAATGGGTATTAAGTGATTTGTTTCCAGCTTGTATATAAAAGGCCGAGTTCCTTTGCAGAGAACTTCTTCTCTGCGAGGATTTTCACTGTGCAACCTTCACAAGAAATCTTCCTCTCCCTGTGGCGGATCCATCTGCAGAGTTCCAGATTTTTCAGCAGCACGCATCCCGAGGTTACCATTTTTACGGCGCGGCGCGACGCTCGTTCTTTTGTGGTCTTCTTCGTCGCATTTTGGTGCGAGGACTCCCCCGGCTTACCCCGAGCACCTTTTTCTGTGATTCTTGCGCCGTTGGCTTCACGACAGGTAGGGCTATGTTTCCCATGTTTACTGGTTTTTCCCATTCCGAGCTTTTCATGGGTTTTTCGGATCATCTTGTGACCCCATTTTCTGGGGCGGAGTTTTGGGACAGCGGTGCAGTGTTTTGGTGATATCTTCGCGCACAGGCATCGGATTGGGGCGATTCAAGAGGCGATTTGCATCTACACATCACGAGGAATATCCCCAAATTTTCTCGGAATTTTCTGAATATTTTTCGAAGGTGAGAAATATCTGTGAACAGTAGTTATTGCTACAGTTTTTGAGAGTAGTTTAATTCGGGGTGGTTCCCTTGTCGGAATTGTTTCTCAGTGTAGGAAGCTCGGAATTGGACGTGCAGGTACTCGTTTCGAAGGTATCGACGCGAGGATTACTGTGATATTTTTATTGGATTTTTCTGGGCACTTCGGCAGGTGAAATAAGCACGGCTTTGGGACTGATTTTCTGACTGTGTATTCTTGGTTAATTTGGAATAAAAGTGTAATGTTGAGCCTTATTGTTGTACCCAGGGGTGTTTTCAGTTGTTTGGAGCCAAGGCTTGCGCGACTTGTACCGAGGGTGTTATGTTGGCAGATTTTGGACCCTGGGCGTCTACCCACTTCACCGACTTCAGGTTTGCCTTGGTTTAAGCGCTTCAGGTGGGTAAGCTTATTATCAGTAATTGTTTAAGGCAATGAATATGCTGTGGCAAATATAAGTGCACTTGTGGGGATGTCACCCCTCTATGACTGATGCATGCATGTGTAGGGTACATAGTTTATGTTGGTAAGTAGGTAAGCTTGTTAATGATATTGGTATAAATGATTGCAAGAATAGTATTTATGAGGTATACTGAGGACTTGCATGACTTGGACATCTATGTGATGACTAGTGTAAGCTTACCTAGGATAATGTTACCCTATGAGATTATGTAACATGCCATGTTAGCACATAGCCTTTCATGCGGTTGGATTATGCTTTGGGACAGGATTTCGTAGCTATGTGCGGATTTGTACTCTGAGGAGTTATTATGATCATTCTATTGATGAACCCTGAATTGTGGACAGGTCTAGTTTGGGATTCCGGCATGTTGTTTATTCCTAAAGGAACTATTATTATGCTTTACCCCCCTTTTATTTCCTTGAGGACATTTGCATGCTTGTATGGTCATGTAGTTAGGCCATCTTTTACTGCTGCACTACTTATTGGAACTTGACTTAGGAGAAACCATGCTTTTCCTTTCTCCTTCTTGTTAGTCAGGTGGTCAGTGTTGCTCGGGTTCGAGCAGGGGTCTGGGTAGTGTAGTCGGGACTTCGTGTCTGGGACAGGTTGGCTTAGTTGTGGGGCTTTGCGGCAACCGCGGATATTGGGCGGTTGACCGGATGTTTCTCTATGCACCTGATTGGGTATCAGTTTTCTTTAGTGGATGGAGTTTCCCACTTATCGTTCTGTTGCATCCGATTGAGGTCGGGTCTTTCCTTAGTGGTTGAGTTTTCCCACTTTGATCTGATTGATGATCAAGTCCTGCTGTTTCGAGATACTGATGATATTGATGACAGAGATGCTTTACTCGTGTGGGTAGCTCCCCTCGAGTGCCGCTCCGGAGTAGGCTTCAGACCGTGTTGGGTTTCGGTCAGACCGTGTTGGGTTCCGGTCAGACCGTGTCGGGTGCCGGTCAGACCGTGTTGGGTTCCGAGTCATTTGGTGACAGAGCAGGCAGTACCGGGTTTTATACCGGTTCATTCGATTGAGTTTATTTCGGTCAAATACTTTTATTGTTACACTCGTGCCTGGGGGCCGAGTGCAGACTGGTAGTTGAGTTTAGATCAGTGCTAGTATTGTTGAGAGCCGTCTGGTTGACGGTGGTCCCGTGTCGTTGCGAGTACTTTGACCGCTGTGTGAGAGGTTGAGCATCATGATTCTATCCGTTCTGAGAGAGAGCGTGGATTTTGACCATAGCCTGCATGATCCTCTACTCGATAGCGAGCTAGTCCGTTTGGACGCCCTACGTAATTCCTGCCCGTCAGCGGGAGGTGGTTGTAGGTGGATGCAGGTTTGACTGGACCAGATGTGGCAGTCAGCTCGATTGGGTCGATGGTGCACTTCATGTGCTAGTGGTTGCATACCACTGTTTGGTTCTCCCCTTTTAGCCTTTAGTTAGGGGCAGGGTAGCTGTTGAGAGTCTCCAGCTTACCATTTCAGTCTTATGACTTGGGTTAGTTTTTGTCTCTTGAGGACTTGGTGGGCAGACCGTCGGGTCTGGCGGTGGTACCCACTGAGAACTCCCTTTTTGGTGTAGTTCTCACACCCTTTGGGGGTTTCCCCCCCCTTTTTCTCTCCTCTCCTTTGTTTTGCAGAGTCTTAGCGGGTGTTGCCGACTCTGCGGTTGTTGATCGTGGCGAGGGAGTCGCGAGCTAGATCCCTACCCGTCGTTGGAGAGTAGCGGTACCCTTCAGAGGAGATCATCAGTAGATTAGTTGTTTCTTTTTCCTCTTTTGAGAGACTATTGTAGTGAGGATATTTTGTATTGAGAGACTGTACACTGTTGTATATTGGAGTTACCTCCCGGTTGGGTTTAGAGCTTGTACTTGAGGATATTGTATTATTATTATTTTGGGAGGCAGACAGTGTTGTTTTATTTCCAGTTGTACAGTGATTGATTTTAGTTACAGCAGATTTTTATTTATAGCTCTGATATCTGTTTAGTTATAGTACTTTTCTTGCAGGTAGGACGCTTCGCCTATGCAGGTTGGCATAGGTGGCGGATCTGTTTGGCGGGCCCGGGTCGCAGTTTCGACCCCGGGGCGTGACAGATTAGAGTGGTATCAGAGCCTAGGTTGTAGGTCATGGTGGACTTAGAAACCCTAGGCTTATGGTTTGACCCTTGGTTGACTTTGTGAGAGTCGTGATTTTGCGAGAGTCCTGATTGAGTTTTATACCTCTCCCAAGGGACGGGAGGAGTGATTGGCATGTTTATTCTCCTAAGTGATTATGTTGGCTGCAGACAACATAATGCTGTGGAACGGGTGACATGCTTTAGACTTTCGCTGGATTGGGTCGAGTGTTGTTGTGTGCTGTTTTGTTGTTTCGTCGTGGCGAGCGGTGTCTCCCCGACGCTGGGTTTTGACCCGTGTGCATCCTGTCATAGCAGTTGAGCTTGAGCAGTTGGTTTTGGGCCGGATACCCGGATTGAGGTCAGAGAACCCCGGACCCAGATGACAGGATTGTCAGAGGCTTGTCAGCGGCTGAGGGAGCAGCTGGTCTTGTGACACAGTTGTCGGAGCACTGAGTAGCCCCCTCTGTGCAATGTTTAGTGTCGAGGCACCGAGGCAGGGTGGATGGTTGACAGCTGGTGAGCTGTGGGACATGATCGACCTATTGAGCCATATTTGGCAGATGAACCACCCCGACTCGTAAGATTGAGTTTGGAGCCTTTGGAGGCAGAGTCGTGGTTGGTGGTGAGAGCCTCCCTGTGCTAGAGAGTTTTGTAGTTGTTGAACTACGCGCTCCAGATTTCGAGGGACGAAGCGCATAGGATATTTGAGACTGGGGGTGGATTGCGCCAGGACACATTTCAGTTATTCAGTCCCTCCATTGCAGATTTAGACGCCTCGTTGGGGCAGGCATTTTGTATGGAGCGTGGCATGGCAGTTCCTTTGGATAGGGATCTGCCGCCGGAGGTGAGTTTTGGATTTGGCGCTTGGCGCCGGGTGACGGAGGACAGAGTTACCGGCAGGGGCATGTCTGATTTATTTTTCCTTGATAACGAGTTTCTGAGATGTCAGAGGTCGGGTGGACCCCGAAGGCAACATCAGTATTTTTTTTATTTGAGTGGCACAGCGATAGCGTGGATTTGTTATCTGCGGAGGATCTTGTTCGTCGCCTCAATGTGATCAGAGACAGAGGTCGTGCTTCCTAGTGATAGCCCTGATTTTCAGGCAGATTGAGCGACAACCACTTGCTTTGAGCGGATGAATCTGTGCCGCCCGGTTGGAGGGCGCCACGGTAGTGGATTGAGTGTCGCAGGTGGGATTTCACCACGGTAGTCGGGAGTTAGAGCATGTTCCACTCTTACATGGGTTAGAGGCAGATTTGTTACCACGTGCACTAGAGGTACAGGTTCCTGTTGTTGTTATGCACGTGGAGGAGGCTTTTGGATCATGTCCAGTGCGGCCGAGACCGCGGGATACCGCAGAATTATTGGAATTATAGCAATTAGGTGTTTTGACCTTATGCTTGAGATTGTTGGGCACTATGCCACAGGATGTTCGACTGCGGCAAGAGAGGACTTTGATCTTCGGCAAGGCGGGCAATTGGTGGCAGGCTCGTTAGGGTTGTTAGAGCACTCTGGTTTTAGCGACAGGGTGAGAGGTGCTTACGGCGGCACCGGGACTCAGGGATATCTCTGTTGCCCGCGAGATCCCGTGTGTGATTTCACCTTAGTTGTTGGTAATGCCGCCGGTTAGGGAGATAGAGATTGCGTTTGACGTGGTTCGAGGAACCGCGCCACCCTGGACAGCACCTCATTGAATATCGCCGGTAGCTGAGAGAGACTCGATGGCACTGTTGCTGGGTCCGATGGATCGAGGGGTCTGTTTGACCTAGTGCCACGTCGTTGGTATACTGTGGTGATGCCACGTCATTGATACACGAATGTGAGGGTCCTTTTATGGTATCCAGGACCTTATGATGGAATTATACTCCGGCAGTTGTGTATGATGCGAGTACCCACTTGGAGTTAGACAGCCGAGGACTTCGCCTAGATGGCGTTTTGGACACGGTGATGGCATTATGAGTTGTTAGCGAGGCCCAATGGATGACGGATGCCCTGTGGACTTCAAGATCTGAGGGATTGTATGTCCCAGTTGTACTTGGACGGACTGGGAGTGGTGTTTTCCGAGGATATTTTGATTTACTCCCAGAGTGACTTGGAGCACGAGGAGCACTTTGTGGATGTGCTACCACGCCCGTGTGGATGAAGCGGTAATGCCAAGTTATTGAGGTACAAGTTGTAGCTGCAGAAGCACACCTTCTTGGGTCGCTTTGTTCGAGCCGTAGGGGCGGCGGTGGAACCCGACCTAATGGATGTTATTCAAGTTGACTGAGACCAACTTTCATTTTTGAGGTGAGGAGCTTCTAGACTTGGCGGTGCCGACAGAGCATGGCCAATGGATAATGTGCCTGATATTAGCGCCAATGCTAGTGTTTCCTGTGTTGGGAGATGGAATTGTGGGATTTAGTGATGCCTCCCCTTTGTGGCGGTAGAGTTACCGTGGGTGGATCTTTGGTCCACGCTTCATTAGTCCAACCCTATGAGTGTTATGGCAGGCAGCTTGGATTCCACAGTTGAGCCTTTCTGTACGTCCTTTATTTCCAGCTTGGATTGATATACCTGGGCGTAGGCCATGCCGGTTTGGCTATCAGTTCTGATTACTCAGCATCTTGAGTGGGATTTCCGCGGATTGTCGTTGCTGGTTTGGGATTTTTGACCGCGAGTTGGGCATCCGCATTATGATCGCCTTTCGAGCCAGTTTTCACTCCCGTTCACTGACGGTTTGGTCCCCGTCAGGGCATCCTTTCGACCCGTGGGTCTGTCGGGGTTATGTTGGCTTGTTGAGTGTCCAACCGTGGCTTGAGATTGTGTCTCTTGAGGATCCCTTTTGAGGGTAGCTCGTGGTTGGGTAGGCCACTCGGGTGATTTTGGATCGGAAGTAACCGAGTGAAGACCCCAGCTTATTGGATCCTTTTCCTCATAGGATGAATCTGTGGGTATACTTCGGGAGGTCCTGGTTGAGTTGACACCAGGAGGTGGTTTGGTGCGTGTTGCGCGGGTGGTTATTCTGTTTCCCCCGGCTCTTAATGGAGCCTCTGTGTTGTTTCACGTCTCAGCTCTGGAGTGATTTGCCCTTGGATCCCTAGCCCGTGATTGACTTGCCCCTTTTGAGATCTGTGATTGTTGGAGTACGAGGGACGCCCGTTGCGATTTCTGGCTCGAGAGATGAAAAAATCGCGTGTCGGGCCATGCCGTACTTGTTGTTGTTGTTGTTGGGGAGTAATCACGGGGAGTGAGTGATGTTTCGGGAGCTGGAGGCGTTATTGATGGATACCTACCCGTGATATGTGGGACCCTTGGGGGATTTGAGCTAGTTTCGAGGACGAAACTTTCCTTAGTGGGGGAGGATGTGAGGACCCGGATCCCCACGACGAGATTATTGGTTCATCTACAGTTCTCGGAGGCCTATGTGGCGTGTTGGTGGGATTTGTGCCCCAATTGGATATTATTGTTGGGCTCAGTGTGTTAAATGGATCACGTGGGTGATCGGAGGACTCCGTCGGAGCTCCAGAAGTGGTTTCGCGCGTCATGGATATTAAAATTGGACCCAGCGCGAAGTTTGGATCAAGGAACACCTTCCCGGATGCCTTCGGCAATTTTTAGAGTTGGAATTTGGCAAATTGGACTTCGGATTTGGATTCAGCGCGCGGAAAACGGTTAAAACGGACTACCCACTTGTTATTTTTGAGCACCGGACACTGTTCACGCCGGAACAGTGTTTCCGGCGACGGCAGCAGCGGCGGAGCAGCCGCAGGCAGCGCGGCGGACGGAGGCGCGGGCCGCCCGGTCCACGCGGCAGGCGTGCACCGGGGGCTGGACGCGTGGCGGCTCGGGAGTGGGCCGGTCCGCGGGGCGCGGTCCACGGGGAGTGCGGGGCGCACGGTGGACCGGGGTGGACGCGTGGCAGTGTCGGAGTGGTCGGTTTAGTGGACTTGGTCTACGGTGCAGGCGGGCGTGGTGCATGGACCGGCGGGACACGTGGCGTCTTGTGGTTGGCGGGCTCATGCAGGCTGGGACCACGGAACGCGGGGTGCATCGGAACAGGGCGCGGCAGGGTGCGCCAGGCGGCGCGCCAGGGTTGGTCGGAGGGGTGAGTGCGGGCCAGGTGGCGCCCTGTGATTCGCGGGCGCCACCCACCCGCGTTGACCAGGCCGGCCACGCGGCGGAGCGTGAGCGGGGGGCGCGGCTGTCCGCTGTTATGGGGGCGACGTGGAGGCCCAGGAGGATTTCGGGCGCGCACAGTGTTGGGCCGGGCCCAACACTGTAGCCGCCCGAAATCGGGAGCGCCCGGAAACTGGGACAGATTGGGTATTTTCGCATTTGTTTTTCCCAGCTTATATAAAGGCCGAGTTCAACTGAGGAGAGCTTCTCCTCTGCGCGGATTTTCACTGTGCAACCTTCACAAGAAATCTTCCTCTCCCAGTGGCGATTCAATCTGCAGAGTTCCAGATTTTTCAGCAGCACGCATCCCGAGGTTACCATTTTTACGGCGCGGCGCGATGCTCGTTCGTTTGTGGTCTTCTTCGTCGCGTTTTGGTGCGAGGACTCCCCCGGCTTACCCCAAGCACCTTTTTCTGTGATTCTTGCGCCGTTGGCTTCACGACAGGTAGGGCTATGTTTCCCATGTTTACTGGTTTTTCCCATTCCGAGCTTTTCATGGGTTTTTCGGATCATCTTGTGACCTCATTTTCTGGGGCGGAGTTTTGGGACAGCGGTGCGGTGTTTTGGTGATATCTTCGCGCACAGGCATCGGATTGGGGTGATTCAAGAGGCGATTTGCATCTACACATCACGAGGAATATGCCCAAATTTTCTTGGAATTTTCTGAATATTTCTCGAAGGTGACAAATATCTGTGAACAGTAGTTATTGCTACAGTTTTTGAGAGTAGTTTAATTCGGGGTGGTTCCCTTGTCGGAATTGTTTCTCAGTGTAGGAAGCTCGGAATTGGACGTGCAGGTACTCGTTTCGAAGGTATCGACGCGAGGATTACTGTGGTATTTTTATTGGATTTTTCTGGGCACTTGCAGCAGGTGAAATAAGCACGGCTTTGGGACTGATTTTCAGATTGTGTATGCTTGGTTAATTTTGGAATAAAAGTGTAATGTTGAGCCTTATTAATGTACTCAGGGGTGTTTTCAGCTGTTTGGAGCCAAGGCTTGCGCGACTTGTACCGAGGGTGTTATGTTGGCAGATTTTGGACCCTGGGCGTCTACCCACTTCACCGACTTCAGGTTCGCCTTGGTTTAAGCGCTTCAGGTGGGTGAGCTTATTATCAGTAATTGTTTAAGGCAATGATTATGCTGTGGCAAACGTAAGTGCACTTGTGGGGATGTCACCCCTCTATGACTGATGCATGCATGTTTAGGGTACATGGGTTATGTTGGTAAGTAGGTAAGCTTGATAATGATAGTTGTATAAATGATTGCAAGAATAGTATTTATGAGGTATACTGAGAACTTGCATGACTTGGACATCTATGTGATGACTAGTGTAAGCTTACCTAGGATAATGTTACCCTATGAGATTATATAACATGCCATGTTAGCACTTAGCCTTTCATGTGGTGGGCTTATGCTTTGGAACAGGATTTCGTAGCTATGTGCGGATTTGTACTCTGAGGAGTTATTATGACCATTCTGTTGATGGACCCTGGATTGTGGACAGGTTTAGTTTTGGGATTCCGGCATGTTGTTTATTCCTAAAGGAACTATTATTATGCTTTACCCCCCCCTTTATTTCCTTGAGGACATTTGCATGCTTGTATGGTCATGTAGTTAGGCCATCTTTTACTGCGGCACTACTTATTGGAACTTGACTTAGGAGAAACCATGCTTTTCCTTTCTCCTTCTTGTTAGTCAGGTGGTCAGTGTTGCTCGGGTTCGAGCAGGGGTCTGGGTAGTGTAGTCGGGGCTTTGCGTCTGGGACAGGTTGGATTAGTTGTGGGGCCTTGCGGCAACCGCGGATATTGGGCGGTTGACCGGATGCTTATCTATGCACCAGATTTGGGTATCGGTTTTCTCTAGTGGATGGAGTTTCCCACTTATCGTTTAGTTGCATCCGACTGAGGTCGGGTCTTTCCTTAGTGGTTGAGTTTTCCCACTTTGATCTGATTGACGATCAAAGTCCTGCTGTTTAGAGATACTGGTGATATTGATGTCAGAGATGCTTTACTCGTGTGGGTAGCTCCCCTCGAGTGCCGCTCCGGAGTAGGCTTCAGACCGTGTTGGGTTCCGGTCAGACCGTGTTGGGTTCCGGTCAGACCGTGTCGGGTGCCGGTCAGACCGTGTTGGGTTCCGGTCATTTGGACAGAGCAGGCAGTACCGGGTTTTATACCGGTTCATTCGATTGAGTTTATTTCGGTCAAATACTTTTATTGTTACACTCGTGCCTGGGGGCCGAGTGCAGGCTGATAGTTGAGTTAGATCAGTGCTAGTATTGTTGAGAGCCGTCTGGTTGACGGTGGTCCCGTGTCGTTGCGAGTACTTTGACCGCTGTGTGAGGGGTTGAGCATCATGATTCTACTCGTTCTGAGAGAGAGCGTGGATTTTGACCGTAGCCTGCATGATCCTCTACTCGATAGCGAGCTAGTCCGTTTGGACGCCCTACGTAATCCCTGCCCATCAGCGGGAGGTGGTTGTAGGTGCATGCAGGTTTGACTGGACCAGATGTGGCAGTCAGCTCGATTGGGTCGATGGTGCACTTTAGGTGCTAGTGGTTGCATCCCACTGTTTGGTTCTCCCCCTTTTAGCCTTTAGTTAGGGGCAGGGTAGCTGTTGAGAGTCTCCAGCTTACCCATTTTAGTCTTATGACTTGGATTAGTTTTTGTCTCTTGAGGACTTGGTGGGCAGACCGTCGGGCCGGGCGGTGGTACCCACTGAGAACTCCCTTTTTGGTGTAGTTCTCACACCCTTTGGGGGTCCCCCCCCCCTTTTTTCTCTCCTCTCCTTTGTGTTGCAGAGTCTTGCGGGTGTTGCCGACTCCGCGGTTGCTGATCGTGGCGAGGGAGTCGCGAGCTAGATCCCTACCCGTCGTTGGAGAGTAGCGGTACCCTTCGGAGGAGATCATCAGTAGATTAGTTGTTTCTTTTTCCTCTTTTGAGAGACTATTGTAGTGAGGATATTTTGTATTGAGAGACTGTACACTGTTGTATATATTGGAGTTACCTCCCGGTTGGGTTTAGAGCTTGTACTCGAGGATATTGGATTATTATTATTTTGGGAGGCAGACAGTGTTGTTTTATTTCCTGTTGTACAGTGATTGATTTTAGTTACAGCAGATTTTTATTTATAGCTCTGATATCTGTTTAGTTATAGTACTTTTCTTGCAGGTAGGACGCTTCGCCTATGCAGGTTGGCATAGGTGGCGGATCTGTTTGGCGGGCCCGGGTCGCAGTTTCGACCCGCGGGGCGTGACAGGTATCTCCTCCTCCGACACCGGAATTCACGACAAGCAACGACAGCAAGCCTACTTCACCCTCCTCGGGATCGTCAAGCACTAAGGTATGTTTTCGTTGTAATTGTGCAGGGCACATAAGGAGAAATTGCAAGATGGGAGCCAAACGCTCAACTCAAGCACCTCTTGCAAGGACTACCAAAAGGGTAATTCCTCGGAAAGCAAATGCAAATTATTCGAAAGGAAAAAGCCTTGGTAGTTCATCAAACAAGACGACGACGTCAAGGAAAAGCGATGGATCAAACAAGACGCTTTCAGCAAAGGTATCAACCTCACAATCATTTCCGACGTACACCAAAACTCAAAAGGTTTGGGTACGCAAAGGTGAAATCTTCCCTTGTCTTGTAACAAATATTTCCTTGCATGCATATGATAATTCGTCTTGGTATTTGGATAGCGGGTGTTCCCGTCACATGACCGGTGATAAAAACTGTTTTCAAAATTTTGAGAAAATCTCCGGAGGACTTGTGGTTTTCGGAGACGGTCAGTCTTCCAAAATTGTTGGAAAAGGAACAGTAGCTATTCCAGATGGCCCGATTCTGAATAATGTGTTATTTGTTGATGGCCTTAAGACTAACCTCATTAGTATCAGTCAACTTTGTGACAATGGTTTTTCTGTTAATTTTTCATCTGTTGAATGCATTGTAACTGATAAGGATCATGTTTTCTTTTTAAAAGGGGTTAGATCTGAAAACAATTGTTATGTTGTTCCCAATAAAATTTCTGAAAATTGTAACTTAGCCTCTTTGGATAATGTAACACTTTGGCATGAAAGGCTAGGACACATAAACTTTAAGGAACTTGCTAGAATTTCAAACAAGGACGTGGTCAAGGGGGTTCCAAAACTTTCACTTGAACAAAACATTGTGTGTGGTGGTTGTCTTAAGGGAAAACAATCAAGGGCTGCACACAAGAACCTGAATCACGTCGGTACCAAACGGCCCTTGGAATTATTGCATATGGATCTTATGGGGCCGACACGTCAACCATCCTTGGGAGGTAAATGGTATATTTTCTTATTGGTTGATGATTTCTCTCGGTATTCATGGGTAGCATTTTTAAAAGAGAAAGCTGATACTTTTGATTCTTTTCACGAGATTTGCCTTCGTATTATGATTGAAAAGAATGAAAAGATCATTCGTGTTAGAAGTGATAGAGGTGGAGAATTCATAAACTCTAAATTCATTGACTTTTGCACTTCCAACGGCATTAAGCATGAATTCTCAGCACCCTATACACCTCAACAGAATGGTGTTGTCGAGCGCAAAAACAGGGTTGTTCAAGAGATGGCACGTGTTATGCTTCATAGCCGGAATTTACCGCTATATTTTTGGGCTGAAGCTGTGAACACTGCAATCTATGTTATTAATCGAGTTTATTTTGCGCCCGGGAACGTTAAATACACCATATGAACTATGGTGTTGTAGAAAACCCAACATCAAATATTTTCGTATCTTCGGGAGTCGGTGTTACATTTTACGTGACCGCGAAAATCTTGAAAAGTTTGACTCTCGAAGTGACGAAGGGATTTTCTTGGGGTATTCTACAAATAGTAGAGCATATCGGGTATTTAACTTGGAATCTAAGACGATCGTAGAATCTATAAATGTTAAAGTAGATGAAGCTTTTCACTTTGCATCAGATAAATCTATCCCTGATATCTCTCTTGATGATGATACTCCTGTAAATGCATCTTCTCATGACAATACTTCCAATATTAATGATGCATCTAATGGTTCTCCAAGCTTATCTGATGTGCAGGAATCATCTCATGTGCCTCCGAGTACTCCATTCCAACAAACTTTACGCATCTCCAAGGATCATCCTGAATCAAACATCATTGGAGACCCACAAGAAGGAGTCAAGACTCGGAGACAGTTGGTTTGTGGATTCGCATGCTATGTTTCCACGATCGAACCAAAGAACGTCGATGAAGCTCTTCAGGATGACTACTGGATTGAAGCAATGCAGGAAGAGCTCCATCAGTTTGAACGCAACAAAGTCTGGGAATTAACGACGCCTCCGAAGCAACACAATGTGATTGGTACTAAATGGATTTTTAAGAACAAGAAAAATGAGGATGGTACCATCATCAGGAACAAAGCACGTTTAGTTGCTCAAGGCTACTCTCAAATAGAAGGTATAGACTTTGATGAAACGTTCGCCCCTGTAGCTAGACTCGAGTCCATTCGTATCTTAATCGCTATTGCTTGTCCCTTTAAAATAAAACTCTTTCAAATGGACGTTAAGAGCGCGTTTTTAAATGGGTTTTTAAATGAGGAAGTTTATGTGGCTCAACCGAAAGGTTTTGTAGACTGTAAACTGCCTAACCATGTTTTTCGTTTGAAAAAGGCTCTTTACGGTTTAAAGCAAGCACCGCGAGCATGGTACGGAAGGTTGACAAAGCACCTTTTGGAGAAGGTCTATACTCGAGGGGGAGCAGATCGGACTCTCTTTGTGAAGCATTATCAAAATAACTTCATTGTTGCACAAATCTATGTCGATGACATTGTGTTTGGAGCAACAAAGGATAATGATGCTTCTAAATTCGCAGAAACCATGGAAAGCGAATTTGAGATGTCTATGATGGGCGAACTGACATACTTTCTTGGATTGCAAGTGAAACAAAATGGTGAAGGCATCCATCTGTGTCAATCCAGGTATGCAAAGGAGTTGGTAAAGAAATTCGGATTAGAAGATTCTAAAGATTTTCCTACTCCTATGGGAACTAGCAATAAGGGATTAGGAAGTGAATCTCTTAGTGATAATGTAGACGAGAAACTCTATCGCAGCATGATTGGAAGTCTACTTTACCTCACAGCTAGTCGCCCGGACATATCCTTTAGTGTTGGGATTTGCGCGAGATATCAATCAGCACCAAAGGAGGTTCACCTGAAAGCGGTGAAACGGATCATCCGGTACATCAAAGGAACCATTAATTTCGGAATTTGGTATCCTATGGGAACAAGTTTAGATATTATTGGATACTCAGATGCCGATTGGGCAGGATCTGTGGATGATCGGAAAAGTACGAGTGGTGCATGTTTTTATCTTGGCCACTGCCTTGTTGCATGGCATAGTAAAAAGCAAAACTGCATTGCACTCTCGACTGCCGAAGCGGAATATATCTCAGCGGGTAGTTGTTCAACTCAACTTATTTGGATGAAAAGCGTGTTGAGCGACTTCCGGATTTCAGCAACTTCGGTAACTGTTTTATGTGACAACACAAGTGCTATAAACATTTCAAAAAACCCTGTGTTGGACTCTAGAACAAAACACATTGAACTTAGATATCATTTTATTAGAGAGCTAGTTGAATCAAATATTCTTCAAATTTCCTACATTTCAACTGAAGATCAATTAGCTGACATTTTAACAAAACCTTTGGATCAAAAACGTTTTATTCATTTGCGTAAAGCAATTGGAATGCTTTCCTTGAAATAACCTCTTTTTGAAACTTGTGTTTAGGTTAGGTTTTGTTTTTGTGTTTTTGTTCATCATCTATGCTTAGACATAGAACATTAATTGAGCATTAGTTTTATTGACTTTAACTGCATCCTTTTATATGTTTAGAAATTTATTATGCTTTGGATATCATAATAATTCATTTGATGCAATGATCATTTATGTCAATTAACTCATCTTTGTTTTGATCAAAGTCAATTTCTCTCTCGATGATCTCTTAGTATAGTTTTTATCTTATTTGACTGTTTAGTCGAGTATGAAATCGAGATCAATATTTGGCTGAATACTTTATATCTTAAATAATTGATAGCCAATTGAGGGGGAGTCAAAGAAAAAGGATTATGCTCAAAAGATGTGGAAAGAGTTACATCCCAATGAGGAGTGTGAAAACTACCACCACATGGAGGAAAGAGCTACCACCTCGGTCGTCCGAGTACTGTGTGCAGCTACCACATGTATACCAAGCAAGGTTTTCCTCGTTTGATTAAATAAAATGCATGTTGAAATACTTGACTCTGTCAAAATTTCAAGGTTGGTATAAGGTGGGATTTTTAATGAAAGATGCTCAAAGAGCCACTCTCTTCAATAAATTGACTAGATATATTATCTAACTTATCTGGGATTTCAGACATCTATTGATCTTTGTATTTCATTTTCTTTACCGAATTGATGATTTGATAAAGGCATTACTCATAAGATCAAGTTAGATGTAATTGAAGTTGTTCAACTTTAAGGGATTTAATTGTTATAAATTTTTGTTTCATTTGTTGAATGTTATTGATAGATTTGGTATAATCTATTTCTTGTTGTATGAAACGATGATTTTCATTTAAAGTTGATACACAAAAGTGCTTACAATCTTTTTCTGGTTTTTCTAGAATTTCTCTGAAATTTTCTAAAGAAAAAGTTGGAGCCGATCCGGATTGGACCTGCCGATCCGGATCCCGAACGCAGATTTTCTTCTGCGGGCAGACGATCCGGATTGGACCTGCCGATCCGGATCCCAAACGCAGTTTTTCACTGCGGGTAGCCGATCAGGATCGTAATCACGAACCGATCCGGATCGCGGCTAGGGTTTTATATAGAACAAAAGGGTTTTGATTTCTTTTACTCCAATCTTTTGTTCCAAAGTTTCCAGAGCCTCTCTCTCTAGATTTCATCCATCTTGGAAGCTTTCAAACTCAAGTTCTTCGGTTCCAAGTAAGTTTTATTGATCAAAATCTCGGTTTTTCACAGTTTTTCTTATTCCTCCTCAAAACGTGATGAATTTCTTGTATCTACTTCGTTTGTGGATGGTTTTTGATCAAATTTCTTTTGAAATAAGAACTCTGAGTAGATTAGTTTTGATTATATGCTAGGTATTCTCAAGATAAACGGATTTTTGGTCTTCGATTTCAAAAATTTTGGTTTTAGGGCATATAATGGGAATTTTCCAAAATCATGCAATTGATCTATTTTTAAAATTCCTTTTGCAAAACTAATTTGATTCTGAGTCTCTCTACACGATAATGATTGTTTGGGTACAATTTTTCTAATTTTTGAAAATTAACAATTTTTTCGTGTTCTTGAGATGTCGCTCACAGGATTTCTTTTCACAAGAAACCAATAGCAATGGTGATCACCTGGATCATTTTTCTTCTGGCTACTATGGTACATACGAGAGACACTGTCAAGCCCAAGAGGGCTAAGAAGGCGAAGAAACCGAAAGATGATTCCGATACAGAATCTGAAACGGAATCAATTGACTGGGATGAGCTTCAAGTTGAAGCAACAACTGTTCCCACTGCTTCAAAGGGAAAAGCGCCTGCGGAAACATCAAAGGCTCCGCCTACTGCTGCTGAAAAGGGCAAAGCTCCAATGGAAGAAACTTCTGGGAAGACAAGAAGAAAAAGTGTTGCTCGCAAAAGAGGGAGTGCTCGAGGAATCTCCATTGAGCAACCAGCTGTTAGCCAAGCACCTCCACAAGACTTTATCAGCTCGGCTAGGATAAAGGATTTTGAAAACAGAGAATGCATTGGCGAAAGGCATGTTGATGTCAAAGCCTTGAAGGAGCGTTCTCGGCCATTTGGGACTTTGTTTGACCAGATAGGTCTTGCTCCCATTTGCGACTTCCCCGAAACCACTGGGTATTGTCTTCACTCAGTGAGGATGTTTTATCAGAATGCCTGCTATCTAGTTGATCAGGAGAGCGGGCGTCGAGACTTTCAAACATTGGTCAAGAATGTTAAGATTAAAGTAACGCCTCAACTAATTGGAGAGGTATTAGGGATGACGGCCCGAGCCGATGGCGCTCATTATCTGAAGAATCAAGTTTTCAACACCAACTCCTGGAGAGTGGTTGTTGATGGCATCTGTATGCCCGATACTCCGTCTGCAGGAAACTCAGTCTTTTCAAAAGAGCTACGACCAGAGTATCGTTTCTTAAACTTCATTGTTTGTTATAACGTCATTCCAAACATGAACACAAAGGTTCTTCGGTGGGATAGAATGTTATTCCTTTATCTTCTTGGAAACCCCACAGCGGCAATGGGCGCTAACTTAAACATTCCTTACGTCATCTGGACAAAGATGGCGCGATATGTGGAACATGCTCACCCTTCAGAGAGACTACCTTATCCAATGATCATCATGCGCATTCTTCGAAAATTTAAAGCTGACACGAATGCGAGTTCCTACATGCACAGTCTAGGAACGATCAATGAAACAACAATTGTAAAGTCTCTCTCGACAAAGCAAGATGAGCCTATAATACCTCCTCACCGACAACGAGCACAACAACAACAAGCAACAACCTCTGCACCAGCAGCAACTCCTCCAGTCCAACCAGCACCGACAGCACAACAAGCACCTCCATCGACTTCTGATGATGATGCATCAGTTACCTCAATCTATAAAGAGCAGCAAAGGCTCTCCAACGAGCAAGAACGTATATCAAATGAACTCATTGAGGTAAAGGAAGAAATAAAGAAGGTAAATAAGAATCAGTCATTAATGAACAAGCGATTAAAGAAAATCTTTCAAATTCTCGGCTGCATCAGTTCAGATGAGTCTGAATAATCCGTATCCTTCTAATTTTTGTTTCTTATGCAGATTTTTAACTTTTTTTTTACACGTCTTCAAGTTTTAGTTTTAGTTTTTAGTTCTCAAACTTTTAGTACTTGAACTGTTCACTATTCTCTCCATTTTGGTGATTTTTGGCTAACTTTTGTGACAAAAAGGGGGAGAGAGAAGTATAAAACAATGACAATGATACTGAGAAACTTGAAACTTGAGGTAAGTTTAAACCTCAACTTGAAAGGTAAGTGGAACTTCAACTTTTGGTTTTCATTTGTGTTTGAATGCATGCCTCGACTAACTATTCGACTAACTATTTGGGCATGTAATATAACTAACAAGTTGATGTTCACTAACATGACATTTGGATTTTGATTGCATAGAAGATATGTTGGTGTTTTAACTATGATCAGTTTACATATCTGAATGTATAAATGTCATGGTAAGTACAAATGAGTATAAACTTCATCTCCGTATGTGGTTTTTGAATGATATAAAATTCTTGAGGTATCTAACGATTTCTTTTGTCAAGAATGATTTCTTTTGCAGAGAGTACAGATGTCTAAGTCTAGAGTCTGTTTTAGGAGTTTAACTCATGTATTTTATTTTGGATCTCCATTGTAAATTTTTGTTGTATGGTGATAGCAACAAAAATATCTTTTTGAATTTTCTTGAGTGGATCTATGTTTTGTCACGAAACCGCCAAAGGGGGAGATTGTTACGGAATTTGAGTTGGCGCATTTCGTGAATTCGATTAAGTCTTGAAGATTGAAGGAAAAGAAAGTTGGATCATATAACTCAATCTCAAGAAAGAAGAATTCAAAAGGATCAGGTATGTTTAACTTAATATCTTTGGTGATCCGAATACTTCTTATAGTGTAGAAACACTTGGATGGATTTGTTATTGCATAAATATCAAAAACTGGACATGGGACATGTTCAGGATCCGGATCAGACTGTTCAATCCGGATCCCGAAGGTGGTTCGTTCATACACCAGTTCAATCCGGATCGTAGCTTCCCTTGATCCGGATCCCGAACATTGTGTTTACCAATTTATTTGAACGATCCGGATCACGCTACTGCAATCCGGATCCCGAACGTTAAAGTTTGGTGAACTGTATGAACGATCCGAATCAAGCACTTCGATCCGGATCCCGAACCTTCGTTTTTCTGGAGACTGTTTTTCTCGCTACTGCAATCCGGATCGCCGATCTCCGATCCGGATCGTCGTCATGTAAAAACTCCAGAAAAGGTTAGTTTTTGATCCTTATCTTCTTCCAAGGGTTTCTAACCTATAAATAGACCCTATTATTCTTTTTCTAGGGTGAATCCACATAATCCAAATAGCCGTCATATTAAAATATAATCTTATACGGCCTAAGATCCACATATAGAGAAGAAAGGAAATACTAGATTTAATCTTATGTTTCTTCATCTATATTGATTGATTTGATTCTAGGTTTTCATACTCACATTTTGAGTAGAATCAAATCAATGAATACTTAGATGGTATTTCCGATCTATTTCTGATCTAAGTATTCGGCGGATCATCACCACCCAAAAAACAACGATTTACCCCAAAATCGGCGCGTGGACTCGCGTGGCCTTGTGGATTCAAGGTGCAACCGCTCTCGTGGATTCGGAGCGAGGTACGTTCGTGGATTCGAAGCGTACTACTGGGTGAAGACCGTGGATTCGGTCGGACGTCGTGGATTCGGTCGGACGTCGTGGATTCGACGTTGGACGCCGTGGATTCGGCGTTGGACGCACATCGTGGATTCGAGAAGCGTCGTGGAGCGAGCGGAGAAGATCAACTAGGAGCGTATGGAAAAGGTTGAGTCGTCTGTAAGTACGGTATATCACCTTGTACGTGTTTAATTCTAGTGGATTTCACCGTGTTATCGGTCCCGTGGTTTTTTACTCCGGTTTGGAGTTTTCCACGTAAAAATCTCTGCGTGTTATTTATTTTTCCGCATTGGGTTTTTATATCGCAAAGATTTTTGAGTGTTTACGGTTTACACCTATTCACCCCCCTCTAGGTGTTTTTTTCCCTATTTAGATCCTATTATACATATAACCCAACACTGGTTTTATCCTTTCTAAACGTTGATGCCGCTTTAATAACTCGCTTGAAAAAAAGAATAACAAGGTGTCGAGTGGACACCGGTCTTTTAAAACATTAGTTAAATTACTGTACTCTGTTTGACGAGGTATGTCTATTGTATGGTTGATGGTTGATGTATGATGTTGTAAACGAAACGCATGTTGTAAATGAGACGCCGTGCATATACAAAGGAGACCCTGTCCGTGGGCAGAGAGAATTTGTGTATGTGGCGGTCTGGCACGCACCGGGGATGAGGTTTAAGTTACTTTGTTAAGAAAAAAAAATAATACACGCAATTTTCCGCTTTGATAGACTCAAAAACCCCCGGGGGCGTGACATGCCCCCACGTTAGTCTTGGGTGTGTGTAGATGTTTTGGGCCAGAGTACAGTGCAGAGCTTGATCAATGCTAGTGCAGTAAGCACCATTACCGAATGGATGGGATGATTAGGACCAGGGATCATGCCCCAGAGTGATCCTTTCCATGTTTTGGTTTTAGTCGAGCAACCCACACTGATGCATGAGATCAGAGAGTGTTGAATTAAGGGTCCCCGGTTGATGTGGAGCAAGGACAGAATGACAACCACAACAGGGACAACTTCAACCCATCGCTAGTTTTCGGTGACTCTCCAACTCAGAGTTGTGGTTGTTGATGTTTCTGATTTTGGACTCCCTTCTTATATGGATAATTGTGAGTGTGTACGTCAGGTTTCTTGAATGAGTTGGTTTTGAGGAGGAGATTTTGGGGGTGTTGTGGATCAGTGGTTACCAGTTGTTTCTTCTTTTTCCCGTGACATGTTGGAATCCTTGTTGTTGTCCATGTCTCAGCTTAGAGGTGATATGTTTGGTTTTCCCATCGATGTTTGACTCGCTCCACTTGAGACTAGTGAGTGTCTGGAGTGCGTGAGGCGCCATTGTGGATTATGGCTCGAGAGATGAGGAATGGCGCAACTAGGCCATGTCGTACAGGCGGTTAATGTTGTTGTGGAATAATCACGGGAAGTGAGTGACGCTCTGAGAGCTGGTGACGAGGATGTTGGATATTTGCCCTTCTGATTTGAGACTATTTTGGCCTATGTTAGTTTCGAGGACGAAACTTTCTTTTAGTGGGCGAGAATGTGAAGACCCGGATCTTCGTGGTCATTACAGTGTGATCGGCAGCTTGTGGAGGCCTATTTCTGTGGGTAGTGTTGGTTGCGCGCAAATCGAACCCAAGAAACGGAGAAATGGATCAAGATTGCCTATTTGGGAGTTTCGTCGAAAAATAGAAGTGATTTAGCGCAAAACGGACACCGTATTTGGATTCAGCGCGGAAAAACGATCAAAACGGCTATTTGGTTGCATTATTTGGAGTTTTGGACTTCGGTATTGGACCCAGCGCGCGAAAATAGCAAAAAGTGGCATTTTTGGAGCTTGTTGGGGCTATTTCAGGCGGCCGGTCCACGGGAGCATGTGTGCACCAGGCGCAGCGGCTGATGGGGCTCCACGCATCGACGCTGGATGGGCGGGCGCGAGCCACGCGGCGCACGCGCGTTGGGCAGAGTGCGCCCACGTGCGCCGCGGGCGCTCTGCGCGTCCCCGGGCAGGGGACACGCGGCGCCACGCCAATGGCGGGCGCCGCGTCGGGCGTGTCCCCATCCGGGCCATCCGCCCGGGGGCGGGGCGCCCGGATGGGCGCCACGTGGCCCCGCCTGCCGGCGGGCTGGGCCGAAGGCGGGCTTGGCCCAGTATTGTGCACCGCACAGTACTTCCTCCTTCTCTCTCTTTTCTTGTTTCTTCTTCTTCCTCCTACTTAAGAGCTCCTACCTCCTCCATCTTCCTCTTTTGGATCCTTCCAACCTTGGGGACTTCTACAGAGGAATCACATGCAACCCTCCTTCATCTTCATCAGCAAAGAGATGGACAAAAGGGGCTTCATCACCATCATCTTCTCCATGAGGCAAACACCACCATTGTTGTTGTTGGTGGACCTTCCCGTCGCGTTTCAGTGCGAAAATTCCCCAGGACTCATTTCTTAGAATTTTGAGCTCCTTTTTGGTTCTACGTTTTCACAAGAGGTAAGGCTACAATTTTTGTATTCAACTCTCCCCTTAGATATCATGTGTTTATAGAGTTTTAGGGCCATCTTTGGGACCCTTTGTTTCAGTCTGGAACTTTGGGTAGTCTGTGGTATTTTGGCTTTTCTGAATTGTAGGAGTGGAATTTTTGGAGGATTTTTGTGGGGAAATTTCCAGGACTTGAAGATCTACAATATTGATAAGCACCATTTTCCCCATATCTGAGTTTTTATTAGGGTTTATGCATGATCTTTGGAGCACCTTGCTGCATTCGTGTACAGATAGAACTTGGTGGATAGTTCAAAGTGTTTATGGGTTTTCTCCTTCATCTGAGCATGAAAATTGGAGTTCTTTAACTCAATTTGTATCTACTCTCGACGAGGAATCCAATGGTACCTCTCTTGTAGGATTTGGAGCACGTTTGGTTAGGTGACTTTAATGATCTTTCTAAGAGCTGTTATAAGGTTTACTGCAGTCCCTGTTTTAGTTTTGATTTCAGCATTGCACCTTGGAATGCAGATAACTTTGTGAATATAAGGTCTTTTTCAGAAATTCAAGTTGGTACTTCTTCTTAACTTCAAGGTGAGCAAATTCTCTGTTGTGATCTGTGCATTTGTTACGGCATTTTGGTGTTGGCATATTTCGTGAGTCAAGTCAGTGAGTTGAGTCGGAGTCTTAAAGGGATCAAATTGTCAATCAGCAATCAAAGACTTAGAGAAGATTCAACAAGAGCTCAAGTTGACACTCAGTGTCTTGAGTCTTGAAGATTGAAGTTGAAGAATTGTGGATCAGTTACATCAATCTCAAGAAGAAAGTATTCAAAAGGATCAGGTATGGTTAACTAAATAATTTTGGTGATCCGAATACTTTCTTATAGTGTAGAAACACTTGGATGAATTTTTAATTGCATAAAAATCAAAAACTGGACATGGGACATGTTCAGGATCCGGATCAGACAGTCCAATCCGAATCCCGAAGGGTGCTTGTTCATTGGCAAATCCGATCCGGATCAAAGGTCATTTCGATCAGGATCCCGAACATGGGTTTTTGCTGGAATACATGAACGATCCGGATCGGGCATTTCAATCCGGATCCCGAACCCTGTTTTTTCTGGAATAGCCTGACTCGTTACGACGATCCGGATCACAGTAAATCCGATCCGGATCGCCGTCCTGAAAATTTCCAGATAAGGTAAGTATTTTATTCTTATCTCTTTCCAAAGGTTTCTAAACTATAAATAGACATTTAGGGTTTCTCAAAAACGTGGGGAGCACGGCCGATTAATTGATAAAACACTTGAGAGCAACCCTAGAGGCTAGGTTTTTATCGTTCTTCTTTATAGCCTCTTTTAGGTCAATTCGATGGTTCTTTCAAGAACATATCTTTTGTCGAATTGATCTAATCTTTGCTTAGAGATTTTTCCCATGGATCTTCATTGATAATCTAAGCAAAGGATCACCATCGAAGCCAATATTCTTACCGGCTGAGTTTGCGTCGTGGATTCGACGTGGCATCGTGGATTCGGTGTGCTAAAGGCGTTTCGTGGATTCGAAACGTGTGCTCGTGGATTCGAGTGGCGTTCGTGGATTCGAACGTGTGCAGTGGACGTGCAAACGGTGGAGCGCAAGGTCCGAAGAAGTTGAAGGAGGGGTTAAATCCATGGAGACGGTAATCACCTTGTTATTCTTCTTTTCTTAGGGGATTGTTATTGCGTGGACATCCAACCGGTCAGCGCAAGGTCCGAAGAAGCTGAAGGAGGGGTTGAGTCCGTGGAGTCGGTAATCACCTTGTTATTCTTCTATTCTTAGTGGATTGTTATTGCGTGTTGGTCCCGTGGTTTTTCTCCTGGATTGGAGTTTCCACGTATATCTCGGTGTGCTGTTTTTTATTTCCGCATTGGTTTTTATTTTGCACTGAGATTTGGTTTTATAAGTATTACACCTATTCACCCCCCCCTCTAGTTGTTTGATAGTACCTATTTAGATCCTTGTGGATCCTTAATATATAAAAACCTACAATTGGTATCAGAGAAGGTTTTAGGTTTATCTATCATGTCGGGTGAAAGTGGTAATATTTGAGGAATTAGTAGGTGCTTTGCAAACTTATGAAATGACTTTTCCTACTAATCCAGTTTCTTCCAAGTCTTCTTCTAAGCTTACAGGTATTGCATTCAAATCAACAAAGGAAGAAGATAGCGAGTCAAGTTCCGACGATGAAATCTCTTTTGCCGATTTTGAAGAACAATTGGCGCGGATCGTAAAGAAATTTCGTCAGAAATTTTGGAAGAATCGAACCGATGGATCTTCATCCACGAAACCATCTAAAGGATCATCGGGTTCTAAATCCTCTAAACTCAAAAGCTTTGCAAAACCTTCTAAGGAAAAGGATGAATTCGAAGGGGAAATCCGAAGTTATAGATGCAAAGGCTACGGCCATATTTCAACGGATTGTCCTTCTCCGAAATCATATAAAAAGAAGGCTTTGCAAGCGAAAACTTGGGACGATTCTACTTCTAATGAATCGACCTCAAGTAAAGAGGAAAAAGTTGTTGCTTTTCATGCCTCTCAAATTCCCTCTTCTAATGTTTGCTTATCATCTTTAATCACTGACTCTATTCCTTTGATTTTGCATGAAACATCAACATCCGGCGGAGAGTCATCAAGTGAGGGGGAGTCGGACGAAGAAGAACTCGTTGAGGCATATCAACAACTTCTTGCAGAATCTAAGAAGATGGCCAAGCATATCAAGAAGTTGAGGAAGCAACGACTTGAGAATCAAGACGAGAATCATGCTTTAAAGATAAAACTTCATGATCTCGAGGAGGAACAAGGACGTTTATTGAATAACAATAAAATCCTCCAAGAAAAGCTAAACCAATCGGAGATAAACGCTAAATCATATATGGACAAGATTGGTTTTCTAGAAAAACAGTTTGAGGAGATTCATGTCACCAACCAAGTTTTGACCAAGCAAGTTCATGAACTCAAATTCGACATACAAAGGCTTTCAACCGGTTCCAAGAAACTAGATTGTATGTCTGGATTAGGTCAAACAAGCAAGGTTGGTTTGGGATTTAAAAAGAACCAAACTGTGAAGGCTTCAAGTTCCACATTCAAATTGAAAGGAAGAACGTGTCACCTTTGTGGACTTGAAGGACATTTGGTGAAGGTTTGCCCGAAAATGAGAAAGAAAAATTCTTCGGCAACTTCATCTAAGGAGTGGACTCAAGGGACTCAAAAGATACATCAAGTCAAAGGAGTTCACTCATCCCACCAAAGGTCCGAGCCGCAACATCAATCATTCAAGTGGATCACTGCGAGGCAAAGACCTAAGGTGGATCGACAGTCAAAGCTATCAACTCCCGGCCACAACGAATCAAGACAACCCAAAATCCGACGATTTTCGATTCGGAAAGGTGATATCTTTCCTTGTCTTAAGTTCTAAATAGCTTATGACTGTATGTAATGCTTTGATTGGTTTTCCCTTCATATTTTTCTTAATCTCTGCATTACATGTTTTCAATGCTCTTTGTTTTTATGTTTTGTTTTTTGAACAAAAGGTTTTTAATGAACAAGTGCATTGAATAAAAAGGGGCTTCACGTTTATTCACTCCAAATTAATTTTATATGGATTATCAACTTTACTCCATAATCATATTCTTGAAGATACTTCATTATAGGAGTTTTTGATATTATAAGCATCAAATTTTAGAAATCATGTGTGATCTTTAGATGCTTAATCTATCTCGGTTGTGTGAATTCATTGTGTCAAACGTGAGACAACTGATAGACTAAAATTTCGGATTTAATTCTTTCACGTAAGAGATTGCATTCTTACAAGGGTAAATAAATGATTTATAAAAGATGTGGAAAGAGTTACATCCGAAAGGAGTGTGAAAACTACCACCACATGTTGGAAAGAGCTGCCACCCCGGTCGTCCGGTTTGTGTGTGAAGCTACCACATGTTATGGATGCTTGGATAATATTTTATGAGAATTTTTTAGTTGAAGCATTCGGAGATTTATATTCAAAGTTCTTATTTTGAACAATCTCCTGGTTGGTATAAGGTGGGATAGTTGAAAGATGCTCAAAGAGCCACCCTTAGGTATTTTAGTGCTTATCTCAATTTGAAAGGGTAGAATTCAAGATTGATGTCGTTTGGAAATTTCCGTAAGTCATCTTTGTAAATCCGTTACATCTTGATAGACTTTGGATCTCAAGATTATTTTTGATGACTTGTGTTTGATGTATATAACATGAAAAACGGTTTATAATGTCTTACCTTTATTTTTCATGATTTTGGAGTAAACCTTTTTAATTTTTATAATTAATTGGATTGAATGACATCTATGTGAATTCATTGTTTTTCAAAGCACTTAAATGGATTTCTTGATTGTATACAAATCGGTATTTGAAAAGATTTCAAAATTTGGATTTGTTTCAAGAAATTTTTGCTTTTTGGCTCTGTTGTTCCGGTACCTGCTTTTTAGTACCTGAAAATCCAATCCGGATTAGAAAATCCAATCCGGATCCCGAATGTGAAGTTTTCTGGTTTTTCACTTGCGTACCGGTACTACATTTTTAGTACCGGAACTACATTGCGGATCCGGATCCCCCTGCCTGTCAATCCGGATCCCGAACGATGGTTTTTCGGATTTTACACTGCGTACCGGTACGCGACTTCTGGTACCGGTACGCGATCTGGGATTCTTTATATTCCGAAACTACAATTTTTTATTTCATCTCTCCCACTTCAAAACCCTCCCTCTCTCTCTCTAAAACATCTCTAAGGGGTTTTTCATCAAGATCAAGTGATTTGTTGCTTTGATTTGTAAGTTTCTTCATTAATCTTGCTTACTTTTGTTTCAAAACCCTAGTTTTTAGGTTTTGATGTTTTATTTTGGGATTTTTGAGTTGATCCTTACTCCAAATGAAATCTCTTACTTAAATCACTCTTAATTCATGTTTAGAACATATTTGGTTGCTCTCTATCTAATTAGATTCATGTTTCCATGCTTATTTGATTGAATCTAACTTTTTCATGTGTTCTTGACATAGAAAAAATTGAGAATTAGGGCTTTTAATGCAAATGAATTTTAAATGATGAATCATCAATTGTGACATGTTTACAATGTTTCTTAGACATGTTTAAGCCTTCCTATACGATTAAATCATAGTGCATTGTGTTCTTTGTAGGAAATGGCATTTTCATGGCTTCTTGCACTAGTGATTTTGATGGCCACTGGAAGTGGACGTGGTCGCAGTTCTGGAAAGAAAAAGGCTACCAAACGATCACGCAATGAGGATTCAACTAGATCAGAATCTGAACATTCCTCAGAAGATGAAGAGGAATCAGTTCAAGGAAAGGGGAAAGCACCTTTGGCTTCAAGGAAAAAGAAGGGTGCGGATTCTCCTCCGCGTAGAAGTACCGGTGGACCTGTAATACGCGAGCGCTCTCAATGGAGATCAAATGTTGATGAAAGTGAACCGCATGTGAGTGCAAAACGTCGTGCCAGATTTGCAAACCGCACATGCATTGGAGAGCGACACGTGAATTTTAATGAGCTATGTCGTGAGGTGCCAGACTTTGCAAGGCTTTTGGAACAAAGTCATATTCGGCCACTTGGCAGAGTTCAACCTAAGATGGGTTTTTGTGTGGAGATCATCAGGGAATTCTACATGCGAGGTTACATACTTCAAAAAGACCATGACACCGGAGCCTTCATTCTTGAAACAACAGTTAGAAACGTCAAGTTTGACATTACTCCAGCAGTAATTGGTGCAAACCATGGATTAGCTGTTGACACTACTGGTCTTTATTACACTGATGGTAATTTCCAACATGATACCCATTGGGATATGGTTGTGGACTCTATTTGCAAGACAGGGACGCACACGAACAGATCATATGTTGAATCAAAGGACCTAAAACCAGAGTATCATATTTTGTCCTTAATTGTATGCTACAACCTATTGCCCACACTGGGGACCAAAAGGATTCGATGGGATCGATTGTTACTTCTCTTTTTCCTCGGTCACCCGGAAAGTGCAAATGGAATTAACACCAACATTCCATTTCTCATTTGGCAGCAAATGGTACATGTCATTGAAGGATCAAGGCAACGTGACCTTCTACCGTATCCAATCTTGATCACTCGTATTCTGGAAGATCACGGAGTGGACATTTCTTGTGCCAAATATGATTATGGCTTGGGGGAAATTGATGGAATCACTTTAGCCAAGTCAATTAGCACTTTGAAGACATTTGGGCATACAAAAGCCTATGCAAGTGAAGCGACAACGAGTGCACCACCTCGTCAAGAATCTCCTGAACCAGATGAGGTCATAACTCTTCAAACCTTGCATCGGGATGTTCGTTCATTAAAGCAAAAGATGGAGCAAAGGATGGAGCAAGGCTTCAAGAAACTTGAGGATGGTTTAAAGAAAATCTTCGATATCCTTGGGTGCAAACATGATGATGTGGTCACTGGCGCAACAGCACCGAGTACATCGCATGGACCAACATCACATGATGATGATGATGATTCAAATGAGGATGAGTGATTTCTTTTCCTTCTTGTTTTTGGTTTTCAGTTTCTTTTCACTTTGTGATGAACAAGAACTCTAATCGTCTTGTATCTAAGAACTTATCCTCCTAGTATTTTTACTTTTTGTTTATATTAACTGTTTGACAATTTGTGACAAAAAGGGGGAGAACGGAAATGATGGACATATCATAAAAAGGGGGAGACACAAAATAATGATTGCATCACAAAGGGGGAGAACATAGATGCTCAAGACAGGGGGAGAACATGGAGAACATGTTAGAGATGCTCAAGATAGGGAGAGATAAAGAAAAGATTGAAAGAGCCACAAAACAAAAAGCTGGAAAAACAAAAGAACCAAATGGAAGACGAATCAAATGTAGGATTTTAACTTCTAACGACTAACGTTTGATTTTGTTTGGAGTTTTGTTTTGCAGGAATTACATCACTTTAAGACTCCAAGTCCTAAGTCATAGAGTATGTTCTAGGATTGTTTGGTTCAAATGTAATTTTGTATTTAATGGATCTTTCACGCAAAGAAATTCAATGTTTTGGTGATAACATTGAATTTCGACTTTTTGGTTTAAGATGAGTGACTTGAGCGCTTTTATGTATTTTTGGGTTTTGTCACGAAATTGCCAAAGGGGGAGATTGTTACGGCATTTTGGTGTTGGCATATTTCGTGAGTCAAGTCAGTGAGTTGAGTCGGAGTCTTAAAGGGATCAAATTGTCAATCAGCAATCAAAGACTTAGAGAAGATTCAACAAGAGCTCAAGTTGACACTCAGTGTCTTGAGTCTTGAAGATTGAAGTTGAAGAATTGTGGATCAGTTACATCAATCTCAAGAAGAAAGTATTCAAAAGGATCAGGTATGGTTAACTAAATAATTTTGGTGATCCGAATACTTTCTTATAGTGTAGAAACACTTGGATGAATTTTTAATTGCATAAAAATCAAAAACTGGACATGGGACATGTTCAGGATCCGGATCAGACAGTCCAATCCGGATCCCGAAGGGTGCTTGTTCATTGGCAAATCCGATCCGGATCAAAGGTCATTTCGATCCGGATCCCGAACATGGGTTTTTGCTGGAATACATGAACGATCCCGATCGGGCATTTCAATCCGGATCCCGAACCCTGTTTTTTCTGGAATAGCCTGACTCGTTACGACGATCCGGATCACAGTAAATCCGATCCGGATCGCCGTCCTGAAAATTTCCAGATAAGGTAAGTTTTTTATTCTTATCTCTTTCCAAAGGTTTCTAAACTATAAATAGACATTTAGGGTTTCTCAAAAACATGGGGAGCACGGCCGATTATTTTATAAAACACTTGAGAGCAACCCTAGAGGCTAGGTTTTTATCGTTCTTCTTTATAGCCTCTTTTAGGTCAATTCGATGGTTCTTTCAAGAACATATCTTTTGTCGAATTGATCTAATCTTTGCTTAGAGATTTTTCCCATGGATCTTCATTGATAATCTAAGCAAAGGATCACCATCGAAGCCAATATTCTTACCGGCTGAGTTTGCGTCGTGGATTCGACGTGGCATCGTGGATTCGGTGTGCTAAAGGCGTTTCGTGGATTCGAAACGTGTGCTCGTGGATTCGAGTGGCGTTCGTGGATTCGAACGTGTGCAGTGGACGTGCAAACGGTGGAGCGCAAGGTCCGAAGAAGTTGAAGGAGGGGTTAAATCCGTGGAGACGGTAATCACCTTGTTATTCTTCTTTTCTTAGGGGATTGTTATTGCGTGGACATCCAACCGGTCAGCGCAAGGTCCGAAGAAGCTGAAGGAGGGGTTGAGTCCGTGGAGTCGGTAATCACCTTGTTATTCTTCTATTCTTAGTGGATTGTTATTGCGTGTTGGTCCCGTGGTTTTTCTCCTGGATTGGAGTTTCCACGTATATCTCGGTGTGCTGTTTTTTATTTCCGCATTGGTTTTTATTTTGCACTGAGATTTGGTTTTATAAGTATTACACCTATTCACCCCCCCCTCTAGTTGTTTGATAGTACCTATTTAGATCCTTGTGGATCCTTTATAAAAACCAACAGCATTATCTCATATGAAGTTCATTATAAGTGATCATTCTTAAACCTATGCTATGTGAGGGTAATTGTGAAATTAATCTTTAACCTACACCTTGTGATGAATGGTTGACCTAATTATGGTGAATGATGGTGATAGTTATGTGTGAATGGTTGGTTGATTTATGTGAGGACTTGGTTGATTTATTTGAGAATGATTTATACGAGAGTAGTGGGTTTGGTGATCCTTGGTCTCCACTTGGTGATATGAATTACAGTTGTCGATTCTTATCCTACAATGTGTGATGTTGGGCATAGATGTTAATCCATAACCTATCTATGTGAGAATAATTACTTGATTGATCATTGATCTAACTTATGTGAAAATGGGTGATGATGTGGGTTATTGATCTAGTTGATGTGAGAATGACCTAGGCTTTTGATTCCTAATTCCTTCATGAAAAGATGGATATCATTGTTGAGTTGAGGCCTATTCCTTATGAGACAAAGCAATTTCATGACTCCTATTACTTACAATGAGATTGGACGTTGTTGGTAGATCCTATGTTCATCCTATGTAAGATCAATGAAGGTTGTTGAACCTTAAGCTATTCATTGGTGATACTTGATTGAATGTCCCTGTTTAAGTGATGTTAAATGATCTTGGGCTTATTCCTGTATGAATGTGAGGGTTGACAAGCGTTGTACCATCTTATGTGATTTTTGATTAAGTGTGGCACTTCCTTATTTTCATACTTTGTGAACATCGTGTATGTGGTATTGGCAGGCATAGGCTATGTTGCACTTAATGTTCTTATGCAATCATCAATATTATGGAATAGCATGCTCTAATAAATGTAGAACATCGACACCTGTTTTCTTTTTATCATCTTGGGACATTTGCATGCTTGTATGGTCATTTAGATAGGCCACCTTTTTCTGCTACACTATCATGTTGGACTTGACTTAGGAGAAACCATGTTTCTTGCTTTTCTCCTTTCATACTAGGCTCTGGGTATTTGTAGCTCGTGCGCGAGCAGGTGGTTTTGGGATAGTCTAGACAGACTCTTGGGATCTGGGACAGGCTGGCTTGAGGGTAGGGTATTGCGGCTACCACGGACTTTGGGCGGTTGACCGGATGGTGACTTGTGCATCGGATTAGGGATGACAGGTCGGATTTGATTTGGGGGATTTGTGGGATATTGCGGCGACCGCGGACTTTGGGCGGCCGACCAGGTATTTACAGCTGCATCAGATTGGGGGATCGGGCTTTATGTAGTGGATGGGGTTTTCCCACTTTGATTAGAGTCGTGATCCAGTCCTGCTACATTATTGATATTGGGTACTTGTTACTTTACTCGTGTGGGTCGCTCCCCTCGAGTGCCACTCCGAAGTGTGTGTGTGTGACCGTGCCGGTCAGGAGCCGGTCTGTCGCTTTTCGGGATGCGACCGTGCCGGTCAGGAGCCGGTCTGCATCCTGTGACTGAGTTTTGAGTCGACAGCAGAGCAGGCAGTACCAGTGTTGACTGGTGGTTGGATTGGGTTTATTCAGTCATTTATATTCTGATGCATACTTTTAGCCATCTTTATTAGCTCGGCATTAGAGGCATTTTAGTGGTAGCTTTCTTTTATCGGTAGTTATGTTTATAGCTTACCACCTCTCTTATTCCTATTCTTGCCTCCGGTAGACTTGTGGGTACGTCGGGGTTTGAGGCTTTACCCACAGGGGGAGGCTACTGGTTTTACTAGTGGTTCTCACCCCCATTGTTGTTTTCCCCCTTTCCTCCCTTTGTTTTGCAGTGTCTGCTGCGGGAGTTGCGGATCTTACGGTTGGAGGTTCGAGGCGAGGGAGTCGCGAGATAGATCCCTACCAGTGTTGATTTCTACAGTGGAATAGATGTACCAACCCGGATTGTGGGTTTCACTGTACTCAGTTGTATTTTATTATTTTTGTTTATCTCCCTTTTTGGATTTGATTTGTAGATGATGTATAGGTGGCTTTTACTTGTATTACAGTTTCGGTGGACCGGATTATTGTATGATTATATCTGGGAGATGGATATTGTACTTTTACTTTTCAGTTGTACAGTGATTCAGATTTTTTTATTACAGCAGCATTTTCTTCAGCTCTGATATCTATTTAGTTGTTAGACGATACTTTGCAGGTTAAACGCTTCGTTTATGTGGGGTTCCGCATAGGTGGCGGATCTGTTGGCGAGCCCGGGTCGCAGTTTCGACCCCCGGGGCGTGACACACAAGGATCTAAATAGGTACTATCAAACAACTAGAGGGGGGGGTGAATAGGTGTAATACTCAAAAACCAATCTCAGTGCAAAATAAAAACCAATGCGGAAAATAAAAACAGCACACCGAGATATACGTGGAAACTCCAATCCAGGAGAAAAACCGCGGGACCAACACGCAATAACAATCCACTAAGAAAAGAAGAATAACAAGGTGATTACCGACTCCACGGACTCAACCCCTTCTTCACCTTCTTCGGATCTTGCGCTCCACCGATTGCACATCCACTGCACACGTTCGAATCCACGAATGCCACTCGAATCCATGAGCACACGTTTCGAATCCATGAAACGCCTTCAACACATCGAATCCACGATGCCGATTTTGGAAAGCGTTGTTTTTCTTGGTGATGATAATCCGCCGAATACTTAGATTAAGAATAGATCAGAAAACACCATCTAAGTATTCATCAATTTGATTCTACAAGAATTAGGAGTTTGGAAACCCTAGAATCAAATTGATCAATATAGATAAAGAAATATGAATTAATCGTATTTTCCTTTCTTCTCTATATGTGGATTGATCCCTTTTTCCGGATACCCTAAAAGATGAAATTGGGGTCTATTTATAGGTTAGAAATCTTTGGAAAGAGATAAGCATCAAAAACTGACTTAACCGAATTTTTCCCGCACAACGGTCCGGACTGGATTTGGCTGATCCGGACTATCGTCTTTTTTCAGTAATTTTCCTGAAAAAACAGTTCGGGGTCCGGACTGAAATTTCCTGATCCGGACTGTTCATGCGATTTCATTAAACACATAGTTCGGGTTCCGGACTGAAACAGGGGAGGTCCGTACTGGATTTCCGCATGAACTAAACTATGTTCGGGGTCCGGACTGGAATGGTCTGATCCGGATCCTAAACATCCAACATGTCCAGTTTTTTATTTTTAAGCAATGAAAACTAATCTAAGTGTTTCTAAACTACACAAATGTATTCGGATCACCAAAATTATTTAGTTAAACGTACCTGATCATTCCGAATCCATTTTCCTTGAGATTGATGTATATGATCCACAATTCTTCAACTTCAATCTTCAAGACTCAAAACACTGAGTGTCAACTTGAGCTCTTGTTGAATCTTCTCTGAGTCTTCGATTGCTAATTGACAATTTGATCACTTCAAGACTCCGACTCAACTCACGAAATATGCCAACACAAAAAGCCGTAACAATCTCCCCCTTTGGCAATTTCGTGACAAAACCCAAAAAATACATAAAAATACTCAAGTCACTCATCTTAAACCAAAAAAAAAATCGAAACTCAATGTCATCACCAAAACATTGACTTTCTTTGCGTGAAAGATCCAATAAATAAAAATACATTTGAACCAAACAATCGTAGAACATACTCTATGACTTAGGACTTGGAGTCTTAAAGTGATGTATATCCTGCAAAACAAAAACTCTAAACAAAATCAAACGTTTAGTCATTAGAAATGGAATCCTACATTTGATTCGTCCTTTTGGTTCTTTTGTTTTTCGGCTCTTGTCCTCAATCTTTTCCTTAACTCTTTTTTTTTTTCATCTCCCCCTATCTTGAGCATCTCTTTTTATCATCTCTGTTCTCTGTTCTCCCCCTTTTTTATTCGTCCTCATCATTTTTTCTGTTCTCCCCCTTTTTGTCACAAATTGTCAAACAGTGAATATAGACAAAAGGAAATCGCTAACAGCATTAGTTCATAGAGAAAGAGAGATAAAAGCTCAGTTCCGGTATATAAACAAAAACACAGATAGCGTACCGGTACTCAAGAGCAAAAATCACAAAAATTCTTGAAACAAATCCAAATTTTGAAATCTTTCAAATACCGATTTGTGTTCCATCAAGAAAACAATTTAAGTGCTTTGAAATATAATGAGATCAACATAGATGTCATTCAACCCAATTAATTTTACAAAAATTAAAAAGATTTACTCTGAAATCATGAAAAGCAAAGATAAAACATTATAAACCGTTTTTCATATTATATAAATCAAACACAAGTCATCAAAAATAATCTAGAGATCCAAACTCTATCAAGATGTAACGGATTTACAAAGATGACTTACAGAGATTTCCAAATGACATCAATTTGATTTCTACCCTTTCAAATTTGAGATAAACACTAAAATACCTAAGGGTGGCTCTTTGAGCATCTTTTAACTATCCAACCTTATACCAACCAGGAGATTGTTCAAAATATAAGAACTTTGAATATGAATCTCCGAATGCTTCAACTAAAAAATTTTAAAAATATTTTTGTAGCATCCATAACATGTGGTAGCTTCACACACTAACCGGACGACCGGGGTGGCAGCTCTTTCCGACATGTGGTGGTAGTTTTCACACTCCTTTCGGATGTAACTCTTTTCACATCTTTTGTAATTCATTTATTTACCCTTGAAAAAATGCAATCTCTTATGTGAAAGAATTAAATCCCAAATTTTAGTGTCACGCCCCGGGTGTAAACCGGAACCCGGGCCCGTCTACAGATCCGCCGTGCACACGGTATTTTTCGCGTACACGAAGCGCCAAACCTCTCTCCTCGACCCGCCGCTGAAAGCCCAGCAGCACCCGCAGAAGACACTGCAAAACAAGGAAGAAGAAAAGGAGGAAAGAAGAATGGGGGTGAGAACTACTAGTAAACCAGTAGCCTCCCCTAGTGGGTAAAACCTCAAACTCTGACACACCCACTAGGTCTACCAGAGGCAAAAAGGAAAGAAGAGTGGTAAGAAATGAAACCGCTGAAAAAGGAAAATCTACCACTACTATGCCTCTAAAATACAGTCCTAGACTGGAATAACCGTATGCAACAATAACCAACCGTCCCAGATGAACCCAATCTGTACCGCCCTCATCATCGGGCAAGAAAGCCGCGCCGATGTGATAGCAAAGTTCCTGCTGCCGCCCTCATCATCGGGCAAATAAGCCGCGCCGATGTGATAGCAAAACTGTCCATAGCTGTCTGGCCCCGGCCTCCGGAGGGGAACTCGAGGGGAGCGACCCACACGAGGAAAGCATCACCGGGCAATAACCGCGCCGGTGTGATAAGTAACAAAAGCAGGATTGGATCACAACTATAAAGCCCCAGTGGAACACAACCCTCCACTAAAAGGAAACTGATTCCCAATCAGATGCAAAAGTAACCATCCGGCCAATCGCCCAATATCCACGATTGCCGCAATACCCCACAATCAACAACCCAGTCTCACAACCGACCTCCGGTCAACCGCCCAATATCCGCGGTCGCCGGAATAACCCACAATCACAATCATGTCCCACATCCGACATCTGGTCAACCGCCTACTATCCGCGGTTGCCACAAAACCCTCTAGTCCATAATCATGCCCTGTCACCGATGTCCTATAACCGACATCCGGTCAACCGCCCAATATCCGCGGTCGCCGCCAAAACCCATAATCCATAATCCAGGCCCCGGCTACACTATCCCAACCCCTGCTCAAACCCGAGCAACAAATACCACCTGACTAACGAAAGGAGAAAAGAAACAAACAAGGTTTCTCCTAAGTCAAATTCCAGCATGAAAGTGTAGCGATAAAAGATGGCCTATCTAGATGTCCATACAAGCATGCAAGTGTTCTCAAGGAAATAAAGGAAAAGGTGTCCAATAGTGGTTCCACATGTGTAACAATTAATAGCTCCGCATAGATATAACCATCATGCTAAAACATTATCCAACCACACATGTCTATAATCCATGTTCCATAATAAAGCATCACTATCCACCTATGCATGTCATAAAATCCTCAAATAGCACCAACCACTAACAGGATAATCATATAGTCCAAAATAAATATTCCAATCCACATGCAAGGTTAAACGCTAACATTCCATCCATACCAACATGTATAAGTCCCAACCACTATCAGGTATCCACAATAGTAATTTCCATATGATAGGCTCACAATTTTATATTACTTTAAGCATGCATGTCCAAATAAAGGGATCACTCTAATATTCCTAGAGAGCATGTCAAAATAGAGATAAACAACAACCACCCACCTGGACACGCGCAATCCTCAGCTGTAAAACCTCCCAGCTGTCCAATATCCCCTTTTCACGGCAAATGCTCAAACAGATAAACCGCCGCGATCGTTGTTCACAATTACCCCAAAACATACACACAAATAAGCACACAAGTATCCGAAAACATGCTATTCAGAATTCAGTCCCAAAGGTGCCCTGTTTTTACCTGCGAGAACTGCCTGGAAAATTCCAAGAAAAATACTGTCATGATCCTCGCGACGAACCCATTGAAACGAGTACCTGCACGCTCACATCCGAGTTTCCTACACTGAGAAACAAATCCGACAAGGGAACCACCTCGAAATAAACTGCTCGCAAAAACTGTAGCACTAATTCCTGTAAACAGAGATTTCTCACCTTCGAAAAATATTCAGAAAATTCCAAGAAAATTTGGGGATATTCCTCGTGATGTGTAGATGCAAAACGCCTTCTGAATCACCACTATCCGATGCCTGTGCGCAAATATATGGCCGAAATACCATAGTGCTGTCCAAAACTCCGCCCAAGAAAAAGGGTCAAATGGAAGCTCAGGGAACTCCAAGATAAACTCGAAATGAGGAGGAGCTCAAAACACGAAGATCAAAGCCCTACCTATCGTGAGTCCAACGGCGCAAGAATCGCCTCAATCGGAGGTCGGAGTAAGCCGGGGGAGTCCTCGCACCAAAATGCGACGAAGAAGATCACAAACGAACGAGCGTCATGCCGCGCCGTAAAAATGCAAACCTCAGGATGCGTGGTGCCGAAAAATCCTGGAATCTGCAGATGGATCCGGCTCTGGGAGATGAAGATTTCTTGTGAAGGTGGCACTTTGAAAATCCGCGCAGAGAAGAAGTTCTTCAGTGCTGAACTCGGCCTATTTATATGCTGGAAGAAACAAATCCAAAAATTCCCAACCTGTCCCAAGTTTCGGGCGCTCCGGATTTTCGGGCGGCTACAGTGTTGGGCCCGGCCCAACACTGTGCGCGCCCGAAAGCCCCTCGGGCCTCCACGTCGCCCCCGCAACAGCGGACAGCCGAACCCCCCGCTCACGCCCCGCCGCGTGGCCCACGCGGAAGGTCGACACGTGGCGGCCCACGCGCGGGAACCGCGCGTCAACGCGCCCACGTGCGCCTGCGCCCCCTGCCAGGCGCGAATCCCGAGGCCGGCACTCCAGCTCCGTGGACCGGGCACACGTGGACCGGCCAACCACCGGTCGCCACGTGGCCCCGCCCGGTCCACCGCACACCCCGCGTCACCCGTGAACCGCGCCCACAGCGCCACCCAACCACGCGATGCCACGTGTCCCCATCCTCTGGTGCACGCCTGCCGTGGACCGCGCGCCTGCCCGCGCACCCGCGCGCTGCCCGCGCCCGCGCGCTGCCCGCGGCCGCTCCGCCGCCTGCCCGAGCCCGTCCACCGTGGTCCGCCGCTGCCCGCCGCCGCCGCCGCTGCCCGCCGCCGCCGCCGCTGCCCGCCGGCGGCCGGAAACACTGTTCCGGCATGAACAGTGACCGGTTGTCCAAAACATCAAGTAGGTAGTCCATTTTAACCGTTTTCGCGCGCTGAATCCGAATTTGATGTCCGATTTGCCAAACTCCAACTCTAAAAATTGCCGAAGGCACCCGGAAAGGTGTTCTTTTGTCCAAACTTCGCGCCGAGCCCAATTTTAATATCCATTTTGCGCGAAACCACTTCTGAAGATCCGACGGAGTCCACTGATCACCCACGTGATCCATTTAAGCCCGAAGTCCGCCACTTGTGTCCAATTGGTGCACAAACACCTCCGACACACAAAACAGGCTCCCAGAAGCCACCAATGACTCCACCACAGCTCTGCAGAGATCGAGGTCATCACATCCTCCCCCACTAAAAGAAAGTTTTGTCCTCGAAACTAAAATCAATCCTCAACCCGAAACCTCAACCAAATAGAGGGGGTAAATATCCAATCATCCACCACTCAAGCTCCCAAGGCTGTCTAATACCTCCTCCAGAGACGCGATACAACCCTCGGGTCTCTAACTAGAACAATATAGAGGCGGGCATTCCAGAAAAACCGCACCACCTCATCCAAGTACAGCTGGGCTAACCGCTCGAGCTACCAAGTAGTCTGCATCGGTACAAGCATCCGCTCCTCCCAGGGCCACGATAATCCAACCACAAGTCCATGGACACAAAAGCTTGATCCCAATACCTCTGTACTCCCAAGGTATCCAATATAAGTCCCCCAACTGATCACGTAGACTCTGATCTCTAATCTTTAAACCGTCGGGGTGTAGAAGCAATTCCCCAACTCTCCGGCATCAACACACAGCCATATGCAGTCGAAAAAAACCAGATTGCAAATCCACCATTGGGAAGACCCGGGACCCTTACAGCTGGTAAATCAAATCCTCCATGCTCGACAAGGGTGCTAGCTCCAGATGGTCACTTCATCTAATTCCCGGGGATCCACGCAAAGCCGAAGTGAACCAACCTTCCATAACTCGAATAGCACCGGCGCCCCAAAGGCGACACACATGGTCTGACAAACTTTCCAAAACATCGAATCCTGGAGTTGTGTCCTCAACTCCCAAACTAGTGACATGCAAGACCACTCCGATAGGAGAACAGCTGGGAACTCGCAACCAAAGGGGGTATCCCCGAGTCCCAGCGCCGCCGTAGGTCCCTCAACCATACCAGCCAAAAGTCTACTCATCCACTGCGAAACACCCGCCTCGCTCCCGAAGTCAAAACTATAGAGGCGAAGATAACCCTCAAGCAACCCAAGTGCACCAACACCTCCGGGCCTGGCTCCCCAAGAAAACTGTCCTTGCGGCATAATCAACCGCCGCGAAAGAAAACTGAACCCGCCAGCCCAACAAGTACCACCACACCGACCGCTGTAACATATGTGCTCCGACAGTCTCAGAAATCCACTATCCTGGAAAAAAAAATCGGGAATGCCTCCACCGACTGATCTGTCCTCCATCACCCGGCGCCAAGCGCCTCAATCAGAACTCGCCTCAGGCGGTAGATCCCGACCCAAAGGAACTACAATACCACGCTCCACACCCGGCGCCTACTCCAATGAGGCGTCCCTAATCCGTACTGGACGGACCCAATGAGTTAAAAGGTATCTTGGCGCAATCCACTCTCAAACACTCATATCCTATGCGCCCCGTCCCTCTACACATGGAGCGTGCAGTTCAGCTACTGCGTTAACTCTTGACATAAAAAGCCTCCAAGTACTCTCTATCCCCCCACCAAACGAGACCCTGCCTCTAAGGGCTCCATACTCAATCCACGAATCGGAATGACTCATCCGCCAAAACTGGCTCACTCGATCGTCGCAATCCCACAGCTTACCCGCTGTCAACTATCCACCCTGCCTCGGTGCCCCAACACTAAACATCGGGACGGAGGGGCTACTCGCTACTCCGACAACTGTGCCACTGCGCTGATCCGACAACTGTGTCACCGCTCCGACAACTGTGCCACTGCGCTGATCCGACAACTGTGCCATTTCTCCGCTGATCTGCCTCCAACACACCTACCCTTCGGGTCCGGAGCTCTCAGAGTCCAATCTGGGTATCCGGCCCGAAACAACCAGCTCAGACCCAACTGCGGCACCAAGGTGCACCCGGGTCAGGGCCCAACGTCGGGGAGACACCGCTCACCACGACAAAATCGCAAATCAGCACACCCCAAACACTCGACCCAATCTAGCGAAAGTCAAAGACATCCCTCTATTTTTGTAACTTTATGTTGTCTGCAGCCAACATAACTGTCCCACAAAAATAGGATATGTCGATCCCTCTTCACTCACAAGAAGAGTCAAACAAACAAATCACCGACTTTCGCAAAATGTCGCGTCTCTCACGCACTAACATCCTAGGGTCCGCCGAAAAGCCTAGGGTTTTCTAAGTCCCAACTGACCTATCCCTAAGCTCTGATACCACCTAATCTGTCACGCCCCGGGTGTAAACCGGAACCCGGGCCCGTCTACAGATCCGCCGTGCACACGGTATTTCCCGCGTACACGAAGCGCCAAACCTGCTCAGATAAGATATAACAATAAAAGAGCAATAAAAACAGAGCTGAACTAAAATCTAATACATCTCAGACTGAAGTTGGAAATAAAATACAATACATCTGTATAAATGATACATCAGTCTCTCCCAGCTCACCAAAATAAATACAACCTGCTGGCAAAAGCCAGTCCCAAATGTAAAAGTACAACCGTCTGAGGAAACCTGGTACACCAACAGTCCAGCTAACTCGCTCATCCTGCCTCGAGATCTATCTACTCAGCCGTCCTCTCTCCTCGACCCGCCGCTGAAAGCCCAGCAGTACCTGCAGAAGACACTGCAAAACAAGGAAGAAGAAAAGGAGGAAAGAAGAATGGGGGTGAGAACTACTAGTAAACCAGTAGCCTCCCCTAGTGGGTAAAACCTCAAACTCTGACACACCCACTAGGTCTACCAGAGGCAAAAAGGAAAGAAGAGTGGTAAGAAATGAAACTGCTGAAAAAGGGAAATCTACCACTACTATGCCTCTAAAATACAGTCCTAGACTGGAATAACCGTATGCGACAATAACCAACCGTCCCAGATGAACCCAATCTGTACCGCCCTCATCATCGGGCAAGAAAGCCGCGCCGATGTGATAGCAAAGTTCCTGCTGCCGCCCTCATCATCGGGCAAATAAGCCGCGCCGATGTGATAGCAAAACTGTCCATAACTGTCTGGCCCCGGCCTCCGGAGGGGAACTCGAGGGGAGCGACCCACACGAGGAAAGCATCACCGGGCAATAACCCCGCCGGTGTGATAAGTAACAAAAGCAGTATTGGATCACAACTATAAAGCCCCAGTGGAACACAACCCTCCACTAAAAGGAAACTGATTCCCAATCAGATGCAAAAGGAACCATCCGGTCAATCGCCCAATATCCGCGATTGCCGCAATACCCCACAATCAACAACCCAGTCTCACAACCGACCTCCGGTCAACCGCCCAATATCCGCGGTCGCCGGAATAACCCACAATCACAATCATGTCCCACATCCGACATCTGGTCAACCGCCTACTATCCGCGGTTGCCACAAAACCCTCTAGTCCATAATCATGCCCTGTCACCGATGTCCTATAACCGACATCCGGTCAACCGCCCAATATCCGCGGTCGCCGCCAAAACCCATAATCCATAATCCAGGCCCCGGCTACACTATCCCAACCCCTGCTCAAACCCGAGCAACAAATACCACCTGACTAACGAAAGGAGAAAAGAAACAAACAAGGTTTCTCCTAAGTCAAGTTCCAGCATGAAAGTGTAGCGATAAAAGATGGCCTATCTAGATGTCCATACAAGCATGCAAGTGTTCTCAAGGAAATAAAGGAAAAGGTGTCCAATAGTGGTTCCACATGTGTAACAATTAATAGCTCCGCATAGATATAACCATCATGCTAAAACATTATCCAACCACACATGTCTATAATCCATGTTCCATAATAAAGCATCACTATCCACCTATGCATGTCATAAAATCCTCAAATAGCACCAACCACTAACAGGATAATCATATAGTCCAAAATAAATATTCCAATCCACATGCAAGGTTAAACGCTAACATTCCATCCATACCAACATGTATAAGTCCCAACCACTATCAGGTATCCACAATAGTAATTACCATATGATAAGCTCACAATTTTATATTACTTTAAGTATGCATGTCCAAATAAAGGGATCACTCTAATATTCCTAGAGAGCATGTCAAAATAGAGATAAACAACAACCACCCACCTGGACACGCGCAATCCTCAGCTGTAAAACCTCCTCGCTGTCCAATATCCCCTTTTCACGGCAAATGCTCAAACAGATAAACCGCCGCGATCGTTGTTCACAATTACCCCAAAACATACACACAAATAAGCACACAAGTATCCGAAAACATGCTGTCCAGAATTCAGTCCCAAAGGTGCCCTGCTTTTACCTGCGAGAAGTGCCCGGAAAATTCCAAGAAAAATACTGTCACGATCTTCGCGACGAACCCGTCGAAACGAGTACCTGCACGCTCACATCCGAGTCTCCTACACTGAGAAACAAATCCGACAAGGGAACCACCTCGAAATAAACTGCTCGCAAAAACTGTAGCACTAATTCCTGTAAACAGAGATTTCTCACCTTAGAAAAATATTCAAAAAATTCCAAGAAATTTTGGGGATATTCCTCGTGATGTGTAGATGCAAAACGCCTTTTGAATCACCCCAATCCGATGCCTGTACGCAAAGATATGGCCGAAATACCACAGTGCTGTCCAAAACTCCGCCCAAGAAAAAGGGTCAAATGGAAGCTCGGGGAACTCCAAGATAAACTCAAAATGAGGAGGAGCTCAAAACACGAAGATCAAAGCCCTACCTGTCGTGAGTCCAACGGCGCAAGAATCGCCTTAATCGGAGGTCGGAGTAAGCCGGGGGAGTCCTCGCACCAAAATGCGACGAAGAAGATCACAAACGAACGAGCGTCGTGCCGCGCCGTAAAAATGCAAACCTCGGGATGCGTGCCGCCGAAAAATCCTGGAATCTGCAGATGGATCTGGCTCTGGGAGATGAAGATTTCTTGTGAAGGTGGCACTGTGAAAATCCGCTCAGAGAAGAAGTTCTTCAGTGCTGAACTCGGCCTATTTATATGCTGGAAGAAACAAATCCAAAAATTCCCAACCTGTCCCAAGTTTCGGGCGCTCCGGATTTTCGTGCGGCTACAGTGTTGGGCCCGGCCCAACACTGTGCGCGCCCGAAAGCCCCTCGGGCCTCCACGTCGCCCCCGCAACAGCGGACAGCCGAACCCCCCGCTCACGCCCCGCCGCGTGGCCCACGCGGAAGGTCGACACGTGGCGGCCCACGCGCGGGAACCGCGCGTCAACGCGCCCACATGCGCCTGCGCCCACCGCCTGCGCCCCCTGCCAGGCGCGAATCCCGAGGCCGGCACTCCAGCTCCGTGGACCGGGCACACGTGGTCCGGCCAACCACCGGTCGCCACGTGGCCCCGCCCGGTCCACCGCACACCCCGCGTCACCCGTGAACCGCGCCCACAGCGCCACCCAACCACGCGATGCCACGTGTCCCCATCCTCTGGTGCACGCCAACCGTGGACCGCGCGCCTGCCCGCGCACCCGCGCGCCTGCCCGCGCACTGCCCGCACCCGCGCGCTGCCCGCGGCCGCTCCGCCGCCTGCCCGAGCCCGTCCACCGTGCTCCGCCGCTGCCCGCCGCCGCCGCCGCTGCCCGCCGGCGGCCGGAAACACTGTTCCGGCATGAACAGTGACCGGTTGTCCAAAACATCAAGTAGGTAGTCCATTTTAACCGTTTTCGCGCGCTGAATCCGAATTTGATGTCCGATTTGCCAAATTCCAACTCTAAAAATTGCCGAAGGCACCCGGAAAGGTGTTCTTTTGTCCAAACTTCGCGCCGAGCCCAATTTTAATATCCATTTTGCGCGAAACCACTTCTGAAGATCCGACGGAGTCCACTGATCACCCACGTGATCCATTTAAGCCCGAAGTCCGCCACTTGTGTCCAATTGGTGCACAAACACCTCCGACACACAAAACAGGCTCCCAGAAGCCACCAATGACTCCACCACAGCTCTGCAGAGATCCAGGTCATCACATTTTAGTCTATCGGTTGTCTCATATTTATCACAATGAATTCACACAACCGAGATAGGTTAAGCATCTTATGATCACACATGATTACTAAAATTTGATGAATATAAATATCAAAAGCTCCTATAATGGAATATCTTCAAAGATTATGATTCTGGAGTAAAGTTGATAATTAATTGTGAAATTAATTAGGAGTGAATGAAAGTAAACCCTTTTCAAATTCAATGCACTCGTTCGTTAAAAACCTTTTGTTTGAAAACAAAACATAAAAACGAAACGCATTGAAATCATGTAATGCAAAGATCAAGAAAAATATGAAGGGAAAACCAATCAAAGCATTACATACAATCAAAAGTTATTTAGAACTTAAGACAAGGAAAGATATCACCTTTCCGAATCCAAAATCGTCGGATTTTGGGTTGTCTTGATTCATTGTGGCCGTGAGTTGATCGCTTTGACTGTTGGTCCGCCTTAGGTCTTTGCGTTGCAATGATCCACTTGAATTGATGTTGTGGCTCGGACCTTTGGTGGATTGAGGGAACTCCATTGTATTGATGTTGCTTTTGATTCCGTTAAGTACGCTCCGTAAATGAAGTTGCCGAAGAATTTTTCTTTCTATTTTTCGGGCACGTCTTCATCAAGTGACCTTCAAGTCCACATTGGTGACAAGTTCTTCCTTTCAATTTAGTTGTGGAACTTGAAGCCTTCACAGTTTGGTTCTTTTTAAATCCCAAACCAACCTTGCTTGTTTGACCTAATCCGGACATACAATCAAGTTTCTTGGAACCGGTTGAAAGCCTTTGTATGTCGGATTTAAGTTGATGAACTTGCTTGGTCAAAGCTTGGTTGGTGACATGAATCTCCTCAAACTGTTTTTCTGGAAAACCAATCTTGTCCATATATGATTTAGCGTTTGTCTCCGATTGGTTTAGCTTTTCTTGGAGGATTTTATTATTATTCAATAAAGGTCCTCGTTCCTCCTCGAGATCATGAAGTTTTATCTTTAAAGCATGATTCTCGTCTTGAGCCTCTAGTCGTTGCTTCCTCAACTTCTTGATATGCTTGGCCATCTTCTTAGATTCCGCAAGAAGTTGTTGATATGCCTCAACGAGTTCTTCTTCGTCCCACTCCCCCTCAATTGATGACTCTCCATCGGATGTTGATGTTTCATACAAAATCAAAGGAGCAGAGTCAATGATTAAAGATGACAAGCAAAAATTAGAAGAGGGAATTTGAGAAGCATGAAAGGCAACAACTTTTTCATTTTCCTCTTTACTTGAGGTCGATTCATCGGAAGTAGAATCATCCCAAGTTTTCGCTTGCAAAACCTTCTTTTTATATAATTTCTTAGAAGGACAATCTGTTGAAATATGGCCGTAGCCTTTGCATCTATAGTATTGGATTTCCCCTTCGAAATCATCTTTTTCTTTTTCTTTAGAAGGTTTTGCAACGACTTTGAGTTTAGAGGATTTAGAACCCGATGATCCTTTAGATGGTTTCGTGGATGAAGATCCATCGGTTCGATTCTTCCAAAACTTCCGACGAAATTTCTTTGTGATCCGCGCCAATTGTTCTTCAAACTCGGCAAAAGAGATTTCATCGTCGGAACTCGATTCGCCATCTTCTTCCTTTGTTGATTTGAATGCAATGCATGTAAGCTTAGAAGAAGACTTGGAAGAAATTTGATAAGTAGGAAAAGTCATCTCATAAGTTTGTAAAGCACCTACTAATTCCTCTACTCTCATCTCATCCGGATGACTAACGGTTTCAATGGCGGCAACCTTTGCCCTAAACCGTTCCGGAAGAGTCCGAAGTATCTTTCTTACAACTTTCGACTCCGGGATCTTTTCTCCTAAATTAGCACATGTATTGATTATATCTTGAAGTCTAGTGTAATAATCAGTAAACAATTCATGCTCATCCATATGAATAGAGTCAAATTGACATGTAAGCATCTGGAGCTTTTGAATTTTACTAGATTAGTACCCTCATGTGTAATTTTGAGAATATCCCAAATCTCCTTAGCAGTTTCACACGCGGAAATTCGTGTGAACTCAGTCGAGGAAAGAGAATTAAATAATGCGTTCATACCTTTCCCATTGTAAGAAGATCTTTCGATTTCCTCTTTGGACCATCTAGAGCGAGGTTTTGGGGTAGTAGAATTTCCTACTTCCTCAATAGGATGCACCTAACCGTATTCCACGGATTGCCATACCAGCTCATCAATTGCGATGAGAAAAGCTCTAATCCGCACTTTTCAATACGCATAATTGGTCCCATCAAATAGAAGAGGTCTATAAATATTACCACTTTCACCCGACATGGTAGATAAACCTAAAACCCTCTCTGATACCAATTGTAGGTTTTTAAGGGATCCACAAGGATCTAAATAGGTACTATCAAACAACTAGAGGGGAGGTGAATAGGTGTAATACTCAAAAACCAATCTCAGTGCAAAATAAAAACCAATGCGGAAAATAAAACAGCACACCGAGATATACGTGGAAACTCCAATCCAGGGAGAAAAACCACGGGACCAACACGCAATAACAATCCACTAAGAAAAGAAGAATAACAAGGTGATTACCGACTCCACGGACTCAACCCCTCCTTCACCTTCTTCGGATCTTGCGCTCCACCGATTGCACATCCACTGCACACGTTCGAATCCCACGAACGCCACTCGAATCCACGAAGCACACGTTTCGAATCCACGAAACGCCTTCAACACATCGAATTCACGATGCCGATTTAGGAAATCGTTGTTTTTCTTGGTGATGATAATCCCACCGAATACTTAGATTAAGAATAGATCAGAAAACACTATCTAAGTATTCATCAATTTGATTTTACAAGAATTAGGAGTTTGGAAACCCTAGAATCAAATTGATCAATATAGACGAAGAAATATGAATTAATCGTGTTTTCCTTTTTTCTCTATATGTGGATTGATCCCTTTTTCCGGATACCCTAAAAGATGAAATTAGGGTCTATTTATAGGTTAGAAACCTTTGGAAAGAGATAAGCATCAAAAACTGACTTAACCGAATTTTTCCCGCAAGACGGTCCGGACTGGATTTGGCTGATCCGGACTGTCGTCTTTTTTCAGTAATTTTCCTGAAAAAACAGTTCGGGGTCCGGACTGGAATTTGCTGATCCAGACTGTTCATGCGATTTCATTAAAACATAGTTCGGGGTCCGGACTGAAACAGGGGAGGTCCGGACTGGATTTCCGCATGAACTAAACTATGTTCGGGGTCCGGACTGGAATGGTCTGATCCGGATCCTGAACATCCAACATATCCAGTTTTTGATTTTTAAGCAATGAAAACTTATCAAGTGTTTCTAAACTACACAAATGTATTCGGATCACCAAAATATTTAGTTAAACGTACCTGATCATTCCGAATCCATTTTCCTTGAGACTTGATGTATATGATCCACAATTCTTCAACTTCAATCTTCAAGACTCAAAACACTGAGTGTCAACTTGAGCTCTTGTTGAATCTTCTCTGAGTCTTCGATTGCTGATTGACAATTTGATCACTCAAGACTCCGACTCAACTCACGAAATATGCCAACACAAAAAGCCGTAACAGAAGAAAACATCATCTTCTTCCTCGGAGATCGAGATCGGGAAACGGCATCGTAGTAGGGCTACGGAGGAGAGAGAGCACCAATCATGCAGGAGACCGGAGAGAGGAGGATGGAGTCGGGCATCGTACTGTCACCTTCACCGACTAAAAGTGTGGTTTTGTGGTTTTCGTTATCTCTTGTGGAGATTCGGTAGTGTTTCGATGTTCATGTCGGGTTCTTATAGACGTCGGTGGAAACGGATGTCATGTGCGATGTTAGTGTTAGCACCGTTGGGGTGGATGGAAGGCCGCCGCCGCCGTCGATATAGACGGGAGGCCGCCGCCGCCGTCATCATGGTTGGGAAGTCGTCGCCGCTGTTGTAGGTAAAACGGGAGGCTGCCGCCGCTTGACGAGAGGAAACACCACCACATGGCACTCGACGCACTAAGCGAACCGTAAAAAGGGGCACCGCCGCAGGGGCCGCCGCCGTGCGGGGCACCACCTACGTGCGGGGCACGGATCACGCGGGGCGCCGCCCGCATGGGGGGCGCCGCCCATGCCGGGCGTGGCCCATGCGGGACCGCCGCCCGCATGGAAGGCGCGGCCCATGCAGGGTGACGCCGCATGGGGGCGCGGCCTGTTACGGCATTTTGGTGTTGGCATATTTCGTGAGTCAAGTCAGTGAGTTGAGTCGGAGTCTTAAAGGGATCAAATTGTCAATCAGCAATCAAAGACTTAGAGAAGATTCAACAAGAGCTCAAGTTGACACTCAGTGTCTTGAGTCTTGAAGATTGAAGTTGAAGAATTGTGGATCAGTTACATCAATCTCAAGAAGAAAGTATTCAAAAGGATCAGGTATGGTTAACTAAATAATTTTGGTGATCCGAATACTTTCTTATAGTGTAGAAACACTTGGATGAATTTTTAATTGCATAAAAATCAAAAACTGGACATGGGACATGTTCAGGATCCGGATCAGACAGTCCAATCCGGATCCCGAAGGGTGCTTGTTCATTGGCAAATCCGATCCGGATCAAAGGTCATTTCGATCCGGATCCCGAACATGGGTTTTTGCTGGAATACATGAACGATCCGGATCGGGCATTTCAATCCGGATCCCGAACCCTGTTTTTTCTGGAATCGCCTCGTTACGACGATCCGGATCGCAGTAAATCCGATCCGGATCGCCGTCCTGAAAATTTCCAGATAAGGTAAGTTTTTTATTCTTATCTCTTTCCAAAGGTTTCTAAACTATAAATAGACATTTAGGGTTTCTCAAAAACGTGGGGAGCACGGCCGATTATTTTATAAAACACTTGAGAGCAACCCTAGAGGCTAGGTTTTTATCGTTCTTCTTTATAGCCTCTTTTAGGTCAATTCGATGGTTCTTTCAAGAACATATCTTTTGTCGAATTGATCTAATCTTTGCTTAGAGATTTTTCCATGGATCTTCATTGATAATCTAAGCAAAGGATCACCATCGAAGTCAATATTCTTATCGACTGAGTTTGCGTCGTGGATTCGACGTGGCATCGTGGATTCGGTGTGCTAAAGGCGTTTCGTGGATTCGAAACGTGTGCTCGTGGATTCGAGTGGCGTTCGTGGATTCGAACGTGTGCAGTGGACGTGCAAACGGTGGAGCGCAAGGTCCAAGAAATTGAAGGAGGGGTTAAATCCGTGGAGACGGTAATCACCTTGTTATTCTTCTTTTCTTAGGGATTGTTATTGCGTGGACATCCAACCGGTCAGCGCAAGGTCCGAAGAAGCTGAAGGAGGGGTTGAGTCCGTGGAGTCGGTAATCACCTTGTTATTCTTCTATTCTTAGTGGATTGTTATTGCGTGTTGGTCCCGTGGTTTTTCTCCTGGATTGGAGTTTCCACGTAAATCTCGGTGTGCTGTTTTTATTTTTCCGCATTGGTTTTTATTTTGCACTGAGATTTTGGTTTTAAGTATTACACCTATTCACCCCCCTCTAGTTGTTTGATAGTACCTATTTAGATCCTTGTGGATCCTTATAAAAACCAACACGGCCCTGCGGGGCGCCGCCCGCAAGGGGAAGGCCGACGAGCGGCCGTGCCGCTGATCTGCGATTGCTTGTGGCTTCCAGCGTTTCGCCGTGTTTTGTTGAGCGCGTTCTGACGAGCGATGTTTATACACACCCGGGCTTTCCCCATCGGAACTCCGTTT
>JAQNDB010000082.1:0-88166 GCA_029204045.2 Tillandsia leiboldiana | reverse complement strand
GCCCGCGCCCGCGCGCTGCCGGGCCGCTCCGCGCCTGCCCGAGCCCGTCCACCGGGTCCGCCGCTGCCCGCCGCCGCCGCTGCCCGCCGCCGCCGACGCTGCCCGCCGCGGCCGGAACACTGTTCCGGCAGAACAGTGACCGGTTGTCCAAAACATCAAGTAGGTAGTCCATTTTAACCGTCTTTCGCGCGCTGATCCGAATTTGATGTCGATTTGCCAAACTCCAACTCTAAAAATTGCCGAAGGCACCCGGAAAGGTGTTCTTTTGTCCAAACTCGCGCCGAGCCCAATTTTAATATCCATTTTGCGCGAAACCACTTCTGAAGATCCGACGGAGTCCACTGATCACCCACGTGATCCATTTAGCCCGAAGTCCGCCACTTGTGTCCAATTGGTGCACAAACACTCGACACACAAAACAGGCTCCCAGAAGCCACCAATGACTCCACCACAGCTCTGCAGAGATCGAGGTCATCACATCTCCCCCACTAAAAGAAAGTTTTGTCCTCGAACTAAAATCAATCCTCAACCCGAAACCTCAACCAAATAGGGGGGTAAATATCCAATCATCCACCACTCAAGCTCCCAAGCTGTCTAATACCTCCTCCAGAGACGCGATACAACCCTGGGTCTCTAACTAGAACAATATAGAGGGGGCATTCCAAAAACCGCACCACCTCATCCAAGTACAGCGGGCTAACCGCTCGAGCTACCAAGTAGTCTGCATCGGTACAAGCATCCCTCCTCCCAGGGCCACGATAATCCAACCACAAGTCCATGGACACAAAGCTTGATCCCAATACCTCTGTACTCCCAAGGTATCCAATTAAGTCCCCCAACTGATCACGTTGACTTGATCTCATCTTTAAACCGTCGGGGTGTAGAAGCAATTCCCCAACTCTCCGGCATCAAAACACACAGCCATATGCAGTCGAAAAAAACCAGATTGCAAATCCCACCATTGGGAAGACCCGGGACCCTTACAGCTGGTAAATCAAATCCTCCATGCTCGACAAGGTGCTAGCTCCAGATGGTCACTTCATCTAATTCCCGGGGATCCACGCAAAGCCGAAGTGAACCAACCTTCCATAACTCGAATAGCCGGCGCCCCAAAGGCGACACACATGGTCTGACAAACTTTCCAAAAACACGAATCCTGGAGTTGTGTCTCAACTCCCAAACTAGTGACATGCAAGACCACTCGATAGGAGAACAGCTGGGAACTCGCAACCAAAGGGGGTATCCCGAGTCCCAGCGCCGCCGTAGGTCCTCAACCATACCAGCAAAAAGTCTACTCATCACTGCGAAACACCCGCTCGCTCCCGAAGTCAAAATATAGAGGCGAAGATAACCCTCAAGCAACCCAAGTGCACCAACACCTCCGGGCCTGGCTCCCCAAGAAGAAAACTGTCCTTGCGGCATAATCACCGCCGCGAAAGAAAACTGAACCCGCCAGCCCAACAAGTACCACCACACCGACCGCTGTAACATATGTGCTCCGACAGTCTCAGAAATCCACTATCCTGGAAAAAAAAATCGGGAATGCTCCACCGACTGATCTGTCCTCCATCCCCGGCGCCAAGCGCCTCAATCAGAACTCGCCTCAGGCGGTAGATCCCGACCCAAAGGAACTACAATACCACGCTCCACACCCGGCGCCTACTCCAATGAGGCGTCCCTAATCCGTACTGGACGGACCCAATGAGTTAAAAGGTATCTTGGCGCAATCCACTCTCAAACACTCATATCCTATGCGCCCCGTCCCTCTACACATGGAGCGTGCAGTTCAGCTACTGCGTTAACTCTTGACATAAAAAGCCTCCAAGTACTCTCTATCCCCCCACCAAACGAGACCTGCCTCTAAGGGCTCCATACTCAATCCACGAATCGGAATGACTCATCCGCCAAAACTGGCTCACTCGATCGTGACCAATCCCACAGCTTACCGCTGTCAACTATCCACCCTGCCTCGGTGCCCCAACACTAAACATCGGACGGAGGGGCTACTCGCTACTCCGACAACTGTGCCACTGCGCTGATCCGACAACTGTGTCACCGCTCCGACAACTGTGCCACTGCGCTGATCCGACAACTGTGCCATTCTCCGCTGATCTGCCTCCAACACACCTACCCTTCGGGTCCGGAGCTCTCAGAGTCCAATCTGGGTATCCGGCCCGAAACAACCAGCTCAGACCCAACTGCGGCACCAAGGTGCACCCGGGTCAGGGCCCAACGTCGGGGAGACACCGCTCACCACGACAAAATCGCAAATCAGCACACCCCAAACACTCGACCCAATCTAGCGAAAGTCAAAGACATCCCTCTATTTTTGTAACTTTATGTTGTCTGCAGCCAACATAACTGTCCCACAAAAATAGGATATGTCGATCCCTCTTCACTCACAAGAAGAGTCAAACAAACAAATCACCGACTTTCGCAAAATGTCGCGTCTCTCACGCACTAACATCCTAGGGTCCGCCGAAAAGCCTAGGGTTTTCTAAGTCCCAACTGACCTATCCCTAAGCTCTGATACCACCTAATCTGTCACGCCCCGGGTGTAAACCGGAACCCGGGCCCGTCTACAGATCCGCCGTGCACACGGTATTTCCCGCGTACACGAAGCGCCAAACCTGCTCAGATAAGATATAACAATAAAAGAGCAATAAAAACAGAGCTGAACTAAAATCTAATACATCTCAGACTGAAGTGGAAATAAAATACAATACATCTGTATAAATGATACATCAGTCTCTCCCAGCTCACCAAAATAAATACAACCTGCTGGCAAAAGCCAGTCCCAAATGTAAAAGTACAACCGTCTGAGGAAACCTGGTACACCAACAGTCCAGCTAACTCGCTCATCCTGCCTCGAGATCTATCTACTCAGCCGTCCTCTCTCCTCGACCCGCCGCTGAAAGCCCAGCAGTACCTGCAGAAGACACTGCAAAACAAGGAAGAGAAAAAAGGAGGAAAGAAGAATGGGGGTGAGAACTACTAGTAAACCAGTAGCCTCCCCTAGTGGGTAAAACCTCAAACTCTGACACACCCACTAGGGTCTACCAGAGGCAAAAGGAAAGAAGAGTGGTAAGAAATGAAACTGCTGAAAAGGGAAATCTACCACTACTATGCCTCTAAAATACAGTCCTAGACTGAATAACCGTATGCGACAATAACCAACCGTCCCAGATGAACCCAATCTTGTACCGCCCTCATCATCGGGCAAGAAAGCCGCGCCGATGTGATAGCAAAGTTCCTGCTGCCGCCCTCATCATCGGGCAAATAAGCCGCGCCGATGTGATAGCAAAACTGTCCATAACTGTCTGGCCCCCGGCCTCCCGGAGGGGAACTCGAGGGGAGCGACCCACACGAGGAAAGCATCACCGGGCAATAACCCCGCCGTGTGATAAGTAACAAAAGCAGTATTGGATCACAACTATAAAGCCCCAGTGGAACACAACCCCTCCACTAAAAGGAAACTGATTCCCAATCAGATGCAAAAGGAACCATCCGGTCAATGCCCAATATCCGCGATTGCGCAATACCCCACAATCAACAACCCAGTCTCACAACCGACCTCCGGTCACCGCCCAATATCCGCGGTCGCCGGAATAACCCACAATCACAATCATGTCCACATCCGACATCTGGTCAACCGCCTACTATCCGCGGTTGCCACAAAACCCTCTAGTCCATAATCATGCCCTGTCACCGATGTCCTATAACCGACATCCGGTCAAACCGCCCAATATCCTGCGGTCGCCGCCAAAACCCATAATCCATAATCCAGGCCCCGGCCTACACTATCCCAACCCCTGCTCAAACCCGAGCAACAAATACCACCTGACTAACGAAAGGAGAAAAGAAACAAACAAGGTTTCTCCTAAGTCAAGTTCCAGCATGAAAGTGTAGCGATAAAAGATGGCCTATCTAGATGTCCATACAAGCATGCAAGTGTTCTCAAGGAAATAAAGGAAAAAGGTGTCCAATAGTGGTTCCACATGTGTAACAATTAATAGCTCCGCATAGATATAACCATCATGCTAAAACATTATCCAACCACACATGTCTATAATCCATGTTCCATAATAAAGCATCACTATCCACCTATGCATGTCATAAAATCCTCAAATAGCACCAACCACTAACAGGATAATCATATTAGTCCAAAATAAATATTCCAATCCACATGCAAGGTTAACGCTAACATTCCATCCATACCAACATGTATAAGTCCCAACCACTATCAGGTATCCACAATAGTAATTACCATATGATAAGCTCACAATTTTTATATTACTTTAAGTATGCATGTCCAAATAAAGGGATCACTCTAATATTCCTAGAGAGCATGTCAAAATAGAGATAAACAACAACCACCCACCTGGACACGCGCAATCCTCAGCTTGTAAAACCTCCTCGCTGTCCAATATCCCCTTTTCACGGCAAATGCTCAAACAGATAAACCGCCGCGATCGTTGTTCACAATTACCCCAAAACATACACACAAATAAGCACACAAGTATCCGAAAACCTGCTGTCCAGAATTCAGTCCCAAAGGTTGCCCTGCTTTTACCTGCGAGAAGTGCCCGGAAAATTCCAAGAAAAATACTGTCACGATCTTCGCGACGAACCCGTCGAAACGAGTACCTGCACGCTCACATCCGAGTCTCCTACACTGAGAAACAAATCCGACAAGGGGAACCACCTCGAAATAAACTGCTCGCAAAAACTGTAGCACTAATTCCTGTAAACAGAGATTTCTCACCTTAGAAAAATATTCAAAAAATTCCAAGAAATTTTGGGGATATTCCTCGTGATGTGTAGATGCAAAACGCCTTTTGAATCACCCCAATCCGATGCCTGTACGCAAAGATATGGCCGAAATACCACAGTGCTGTCCAAAACTCCGCCCAAGAAAAAGGGTCAAATGGAAGCTCGGGGAACTCCAAGATAAACTCAAAATGAGGAGGAGCTCAAAACACGAAGATCAAAGCCCTACCTGTCGTGAGTCCAACGGCGCAAGAATCGCCTTAATCGGAGGTCGGAGTAAGCCGGGGGAGTCCTCGCACCAAAATGCGACGAAGAAGATCACAAACGAACGAGCGTCGTGCCGCGCCGTAAAAATGCAAACCTCGGGATGCGTGCCGCCGAAAAATCCTGGAATCTGCAGATGGATCTGGCTCTGGGAGATGAAGATTTCTTGTGAAGGTGGCACTGTGAAATCCGCTCAGAGAAGAAGTTCTTCAGTGCTGAACTCGGCCTATTTATATGCTGGAAGAAACAAATCCAAAAAATTCCCAACCTGTCCCAAGTTTCGGGCGCTCCGGATTTTCGTGCGGCTACAGTGTTGGGCCCGGCCCAACACTGTGCGCGCCCGAAAGCCCCTCGGGCCTCCACGTCGCCCCCCGCAACAGCGGACAGCCGAACCCCCCGCTCACGCCCCGCCGCGTGGCCCACGCGGAAGGTCGACACGTGGCGGCCCACGCGCGGGAACCGCGCGTCAACGCGCCCACATGCGCCTGCGCCCACCGCCTGCGCCCCCTGCCAGGCGCGAATCCCGAGGCCGGCACTCCAGCTCCGTGGACCGGGCACACGTGGTCCGGCCAACCACCGGTCGCCACGTGGCCCCGCCCGGTCCACCGCACACCCCGCGTCACCCGTGAACCGCGCCCACAGCGCCACCCAACCACGCGATGCCACGTGTCCCCATCCTCTGGTGCACGCCAACCGTGGACCGCGCGCCTGCCCGCGCACCCGCGCGCCTGCCCGCGCACTGCCCGCACCCGCGCGCTGCCCGCGGCCGCTCCGCCGCCTGCCCGAGCCCGTCCACCGTGCTCCGCCGCTGCCCGCCGCCGCCGCCGCTGCCCGCCGGCGGCCGGAAACACTGTTCCGGCATGAACAGTGACCGGTTGTCCAAAACATCAAGTAGGTAGTCCATTTTAACCGTTTTCGCGCGCTGAATCCGAATTTGATGTCCGATTTGCCAAATTCCAACTCTAAAAATTGCCGAAGGCACCCGGAAAGGTGTTCTTTTGTCCAAACTTCGCGCCGAGCCCAATTTTAATATCCATTTTGCGCGAAACCACTTCTGAAGATCCGACGGAGTCCACTGATCACCCACGTGATCCATTTAAGCCCGAAGTCCGCCACTTGTGTCCAATTGGTGCACAAACACCTCCGACACACAAAACAGGCTCCCAGAAGCCACCAATGACTCCACCACAGCTCTGCAGAGATCCAGGTCATCACATTTTAGTCTATCGGTTGTCTCATATTTATCACAATGAATTCACACAACCGAGATAGGTTAAGCATCTTATGATCACACATGATTACTAAAATTTGATGAATATAAATATCAAAAGCTCCTATAATGGAATATCTTCAAAGATTATGATTCTGGAGTAAAGTTGATAATTAATTGTGAAATTAATTAGGAGTGAATGAAAGTAAACCCTTTTCAAATTCAATGCACTCGTTCGTTAAAAACCTTTTGTTTGAAAACAAAACATAAAAACGAAACGCATTGAAATCATGTAATGCAAAGATCAAGAAAAATATGAAGGGAAAACCAATCAAAGCATTACATACAATCAAAAGTTATTTAGAACTTAAGACAAGGAAAGATATCACCTTTCCGAATCCAAAATCGTCGGATTTTGGGTTGTCTTGATTCATTGTGGCCGTGAGTTGATCGCTTTGACTGTTGGTCCGCCTTAGGTCTTTGCGTTGCAATGATCCACTTGAATTGATGTTGTGGCTCGGACCTTTGGTGGATTGAGGGAACTCCATTGTATTGATGTTGCTTTTGATTCCGTTAAGTACGCTCCGTAAATGAAGTTGCCGAAGAATTTTTCTTTCTATTTTTCGGGCACGTCTTCATCAAGTGACCTTCAAGTCCACATTGGTGACAAGTTCTTCCTTTCAATTTAGTTGTGGAACTTGAAGCCTTCACAGTTTGGTTCTTTTTAAATCCCAAACCAACCTTGCTTGTTTGACCTAATCCGGACATACAATCAAGTTTCTTGGAACCGGTTGAAAGCCTTTGTATGTCGGATTTAAGTTGATGAACTTGCTTGGTCAAAGCTTGGTTGGTGACATGAATCTCCTCAAACTGTTTTTCTGGAAAACCAATCTTGTCCATATATGATTTAGCGTTTGTCTCCGATTGGTTTAGCTTTTCTTGGAGGATTTTATTATTATTCAATAAAGGTCCTCGTTCCTCCTCGAGATCATGAAGTTTTATCTTTAAAGCATGATTCTCGTCTTGAGCCTCTAGTCGTTGCTTCCTCAACTTCTTGATATGCTTGGCCATCTTCTTAGATTCCGCAAGAAGTTGTTGATATGCCTCAACGAGTTCTTCTTCGTCCCACTCCCCCTCAATTGATGACTCTCCATCGGATGTTGATGTTTCATACAAAATCAAAGGAGCAGAGTCAATGATTAAAGATGACAAGCAAAAATTAGAAGAGGGAATTTGAGAAGCATGAAAGGCAACAACTTTTTCATTTTCCTCTTTACTTGAGGTCGATTCATCGGAAGTAGAATCATCCCAAGTTTTCGCTTGCAAAACCTTCTTTTTATATAATTTCTTAGAAGGACAATCTGTTGAAATATGGCCGTAGCCTTTGCATCTATAGTATTGGATTTCCCCTTCGAAATCATCTTTTTCTTTTTCTTTAGAAGGTTTTGCAACGACTTTGAGTTTAGAGGATTTAGAACCCGATGATCCTTTAGATGGTTTCGTGGATGAAGATCCATCGGTTCGATTCTTCCAAAACTTCCGACGAAATTTCTTTGTGATCCGCGCCAATTGTTCTTCAAACTCGGCAAAAGAGATTTCATCGTCGGAACTCGATTCGCCATCTTCTTCCTTTGTTGATTTGAATGCAATGCATGTAAGCTTAGAAGAAGACTTGGAAGAAATTTGATAAGTAGGAAAAGTCATCTCATAAGTTTGTAAAGCACCTACTAATTCCTCTACTCTCATCTCATCCGGATGACTAACGGTTTCAATGGCGGCAACCTTTGCCCTAAACCGTTCCGGAAGAGTCCGAAGTATCTTTCTTACAACTTTCGACTCCGGGATCTTTTCTCCTAAATTAGCACATGTATTGATTATATCTTGAAGTCTAGTGTAATAATCAGTAAACAATTCATGCTCATCCATATGAATAGAGTCAAATTGACATGTAAGCATCTGGAGCTTTTGAATTTTTACTAGATTAGTACCCTCATGTGTAATTTTGAGAATATCCCAAATCTCCTTAGCAGTTTCACACGCGGAAATTCGTGTGAACTCAGTCGAGGAAAGAGAATTAAATAATGCGTTCATACCTTTCCCATTGTAAGAAGATCTTTCGATTTCCTCTTTGGACCATCTAGAGCGAGGTTTTGGGGTAGTAGAATTTCCTACTTCCTCAATAGGATGCACCTAACCGTATTCCACGGATTGCCATACCAGCTCATCAATTGCGATGAGAAAAGCTCTAATCCGCACTTTTCAATACGCATAATTGGTCCCATCAAATAGAAGAGGTCTATAAATATTACCACTTTCACCCGACATGGTAGATAAACCTAAAACCCTCTCTGATACCAATTGTAGGTTTTTAAGGGATCCACAAGGATCTAAATAGGTACTATCAAACAACTAGAGGGGAGGTGAATAGGTGTAATACTCAAAAACCAATCTCAGTGCAAAATAAAAACCAATGCGGAAAATAAAAACAGCACACCGAGATATACGTGGAAACTCCAATCCAGGAGAAAAACCACGGGACCAACACGCAATAACAATCCACTAAGAAAAGAAGAATAACAAGGTGATTACCGACTCCACGGACTCAACCCCTCCTTCACCTTCTTCGGATCTTGCGCTCCACCGATTGCACATCCACTGCACACGTTCGAATCCACGAACGCCACTCGAATCCACGAGCACACGTTTCGAATCCACGAAACGCCTTCAACACATCGAATTCACGATGCCGATTTAGGAAATCGTTGTTTTTCTTGGTGATGATAATCCACCGAATACTTAGATTAAGAATAGATCAGAAAACACTATCTAAGTATTCATCAATTTGATTTTACAAGAATTAGGAGTTTGGAAACCCTAGAATCAAATTGATCAATATAGACGAAGAAATATGAATTAATCGTGTTTTCCTTTTTTCTCTATATGTGGATTGATCCCTTTTTCCGGATACCCTAAAAGATGAAATTAGGGTCTATTTATAGGTTAGAAACCTTTGGAAAGAGATAAGCATCAAAAACTGACTTAACCGAATTTTTCCCGCAAGACGGTCCGGACTGGATTTGGCTGATCCGGACTGTCGTCTTTTTTCAGTAATTTTCCTGAAAAAACAGTTCGGGGTCCGGACTGGAATTTGCTGATCCAGACTGTTCATGCGATTTCATTAAACACATAGTTCGGGGTCCGGACTGAAACAGGGGAGGTCCGGACTGGATTTCCGCATGAACTAAACTATGTTCGGGGTCCGGACTGGAATGGTCTGATCCGGATCCTGAACATCCAACATATCCAGTTTTTGATTTTTAAGCAATGAAAACTTATCCAAGTGTTTCTAAACTACACAAATGTATTCGGATCACCAAAATTATTTAGTTAAACGTACCTGATCATTCCGAATCCATTTTCCTTGAGATTGATGTATATGATCCACAATTCTTCAACTTCAATCTTCAAGACTCAAAACACTGAGTGTCAACTTGAGCTCTTGTTGAATCTTCTCTGAGTCTTCGATTGCTGATTGACAATTTGATCACTTCAAGACTCCGACTCAACTCACGAAATATGCCAACACAAAAAGCCGTAACAGAAAGAAAACATCATCTTCTTCCTCGGAGATCGAGATCGGGAAACGGCATCGTAGTAGGGCTACGGAGGAGAGAGCACCAATCATGCAGGAGACCGGAGAGCGGAGGATGGAGTCGGGCATCGTACTGTCACCTTCACCGACTAAAAGGTGTGTTTTGTGGTTTTCGTTATCTCTTGTGGAGATTCGGTAGTGTTTTCGATGTTCATGTCGGGTTCTTATAGACGTCGGTGGAAACGGATGTCATGTGCGATGTTAGTGTTAGCACCGTTGGGGTGGATGGAAGGCCGCCGCCGCCGTCGATATAGACGGGAGGCCGCCGCCGCCGTCATCATGGTTGGGAAGTCGTCGCCGCTGTTGTAGGTAAAACGGGAGGCTGCCGCCGCTGACCGAGAGGAAACACCACCACATGGCACTCGACGCACTAAGCGAAACCGTAAAAAGGGGCACCGCCGCCAGGGGCCGCCCGCGTGCGGGGCACCACCTACGTGCGGGGCACGGATCAAGCGGGGCGCCGCCCGCATGGGGGGCGCCGCCCATGCCGGGCGTGGCCCATGCGGGACGCCGCCCGCATGGAAGGCGCGGCCCATGCAGGGTGACGCCGCATGGGGGCGCGGCCTGTTACGGCATTTTGGTGTTGGCATATTTCGTGAGTCAAGTCAGTGAGTTGAGTCGGAGTCTTAAAGGGATCAAATTGTCAATCAGCAATCAAAGACTTAGAGAAGATTCAACAAGAGCTCAAGTTGACACTCAGTGTCTTGAGTCTTGAAGATTGAAGTTGAAGAATTGTGGATCAGTTACATCAATCTCAAGAAGAAAGTATTCAAAAGGATCAGGTATGGTTAACTAAATAATTTTGGTGATCCGAATACTTTCTTATAGTGTAGAAACACTTGGATGAATTTTTAATTGCATAAAAATCAAAAACTGGACATGGGACATGTTCAGGATCCGGATCAGACAGTCCAATCCGGATCCCGAAGGGTGCTTGTTCATTGGCAAATCCGATCCGGATCAAAGGTCATTTCGATCCGGATCCCGAACATGGGTTTTTGCTGGAATACATGAACGATCCGGATAGGGCATTTCAATCCGGATCCCGAACCCTGTTTTTTCTGGAATAGCCTGACTCGTTACGACGATCCGGATCACAGTAAATCCGATCCGGATCGCCGTCCTGAAAATTTCCAGATAAGGTAAGTTTTTTATTCTTATCTCTTTCCAAAGGTTTCTAAACTATAAATAGACATTTAGGGTTTCTCAAAAACGTGGGGAGCACGGCCGATTATTTTATAAAACACTTGAGAGCAACCCTAGAGGCTAGGTTTTTATCGTTCTTCTTTATAGCCTCTTTTAGGTCAATTCAATGGTTCTTTCAAGAACATATCTTTTGTCGAATTGATCTAATCTTTGCTTAGAGATTTTTCCCATGGATCTTCATTGATAATCTAAGCAAAGGATAACCATCGAAGCCAATATTCTTACCGGCTGAGTTTGCGTCGTGGATTCGACGTGGCATCGTGGATTCGGTGTGCTAAAGGCGTTTCGTGGATTCGAAACGTGTGCTCGTGGATTCGAGTGGCGTTCGTGGATTCGAATGTGTGCAGTGGACGTGCAAACGGTGGAGCGCAAGGTCCGAAGAAGTTGAAGGAGGGGTTAAATCCGTGGAGACGGTAATCACCTTGTTATTCTTCTTTTCTTAGGGGATTGTTATTGCGTGGACATCCAACCGGTCAGCGCAAGGTCCGAAGAAGCTGAAGGAGGGGTTGAGTCCGTGGAGTCGGTAATCACCTTGTTATTCTTCTATTCTTAGTGGATTGTTATTGCGTGTTGGTCCCGTGGTTTTTCTCCTGGATTGGAGTTTCCACGTAAATCTCGGTGTGCTGTTTTTATTTTCCGCATTGGTTTTTATTTTGCACTGAGATTTGGTTTTATAAGTATTACACCTATTCACCCCCCCTCTAGTTATTTGATAGTACCTATTTAGATCCTTGTGGATCCTTATAAAAACCAACACGGCCCTTGCGGGGCGCCGCCCGCAAGGGGAAGGGCCGACCGAGCGGGGCTCGTGCCGCTGATCTGCGATTGCTGTGGCTTCATCGTTTCGCCGTGTTTTGGGTTGAGCGTCGTTCTGATGAGCGATGTTTTACCGATTTCCCCATCGGAACTCCGTTTTGAACCTCAACTCGTGTATTTTTGTTGCGATGATGTTTTTAACAACGGTTTTTGGTGGAGTTTGTGTTCGGGCAAGGTTTGAGGTGATTTTGGGAGTTTTCACACATCGTTTTCTTCGCCGTTAGGGGTGGGTAATCTAACTAAGGTAGGGGCTGTTGTTGGATCATGGTGTCCAGTCCTCCTCTCCCTTTATATTGTAATTTTTGGCATAACTATTTTAAGGGTAAGGAAGGACAAGGTGTTGCATGTTTTGGGAAAATTAATACATACAAAAAGAGAACAAGGCAAGATGCTTGACTTTATCAGGTACAGCTACCATGATCTAGTCTATGGTTACAGGTTTTAAGGCTCATGGCGCTATCACGTACACCAGCGGTTTGGCCACCGCAAGGGTGTACTTTTTCGGAGAAGTTGGTCCAAGGACTCGTGAACTTTACGCGGGGATTGAATAGGGGCCCTCCAAGGTAGTAAGGGGAGGGTGAGAAGAGCACCAAAGGATTGAGCAAGGTTGGTTATTCCTTGGGTCTACGGACTAAGGGATGGTATGAATGTAATGGGTATTCCGGTTTACGGTTTGTTGTCCTAATTACTCTTTGTACCTCGTTACTGCATATCATGATTATGTTATTGATTATTTTCTTTTATATATTTTGGTCACTGACTCCCACTATGTGTCACGCCCCGGGGGTTTCATTAAGCGGAAGACGACCACTAAAAAGATTTGAATTTTTGGGTATATATTTTTTTTCCTATGCGTTAGTTCCCCATCTGAACGCGTGCGAGGAACCCAATCCCTAGCTTTTTCCCCTCTATCGGTTGGCGTGAAGAACCGAGGCGACGAGACGGGGAGAAGGAAGGACGATCGCATTTCCTGCGGAATCCGGCGAACGAGAACGGGACGATCCTCCTTCTTCCTCCCTTACCGGCGAAAATGAGTTCTTTTTCGGGCACAAGGTGGGAGTGTTTTAGCTGGAGTTTCTGCATCGTCTTCTTCTTCGTGTTCGAGGTGGGTACACTCTTAGAATCCCGTTTTGCGCACTATCGTTATTTTCATGTTTATCATGTTGTGGGTTTTCATTCAAGACTTAGTGTGGGACTTTTCGAAAGCTGTTGATGATCTCCAATTATTTGTTTAACTGTACTAATGTTGATAGTGTTTATGGTTTTTATTATTGGTTTGGTTTCGTGTACTTGGTTACGATGCTCGAGGCTGCAGCACGCGCACCCGCGGTTTGGCCACCGCAAAGGGTGTGCTTTTCCGGAAAAGTGGTCGATGACCCGTGTATACCCACGAGGTGACGTAGTGGGGGCCCCCGTAGGTGGGGGGTTTGAGGCGCCAAGGTGTGAGCGGTGCGACCCGTCGAGGTAGGTGCTCGGCGTGGTTTACCGAGGTTGGTGCTCGGTTTGGTTTTCTTTCCCGAGGTTGGTGCTCGGTTCGGTTTTCTTTCCCGAGGTTGGTGATCAGTTCGGTTCTCTTTCCCGAGGTTGGTGCTCGGTTCGGTTTTCTTTCCCGAGGTTGTGCTCGGTTCGGTTTTCTTTCCCGAGGTTGGTGCTCGGTTCGGTTTTCTTTCCCGAGGTTGTGCTCAGTTCGGTTTTCTTTCCCGAGGTTGGAGCTCGGTTTGGTTTTCTTTCCCGAGGTTGGTGCTCGGTTTGATTTTCTTTCTTAAGGTTAGTGCTCGGTTTGGTTTTCTTTCCCGAGGTTGGTGCTCAGTTTGGTTTTCTTTCCCGAGGTTGGTGCTCGGTTTGGTTTTCTTTCTTGAGGTTAGTGCTCGGTCTGGGTTGCCGGGGCAGGTGCCCGGTTCAGGTTCTGCAGGGGGAATTGTAACGACCCGGCCCACTAGTAATAATAACTCGTTGGGCCCAAACCACAGCCCAAAATGCTTAAGCCCAGTTATTATTACTAGTGTCCATGTCTCATATAAACACAATCATAATTCCATCCACATCCGATGTGGGACTATTGGGGGCGTCATAGACTCCCCCCGTTTAGGCCTGACGTCCTCGTCAGCCCAAACACACACACAGCAGCCCAAGATCACCAGGCGATGTGAGACTCGTCTCGCTAGTCCTGTCATCTAGACCCAGACTCAGCCGAGACTCGCCGCACACTTCCGACTGGTTATTGGCTCTGACACCAAATGTAACGACCCGGCCCACTAGCAATAATAACTCGTTGGGCCCAAACCACAGCCCAAAATGCTTAAGCCCAGTTATTATTACTAGTGTCCATGTCTCATATAAACCCAATCACAATTCCATCCACATCCGATGTGGGACTATTGGGGGCGTCACACTATGTGACAGGATCCCGCGGGGACGGAGGAGAGGCATCGGCTCACGAGTGACATCGCTTTTCGTCATCTCGGCGACTCCTATTTACTCCACTTTTGTTCATACACTATGTGAATATGATGAGCATGATACTTGAATGACTTGTTTGTGGATGATGTGATATAACATTTGGAACATGGATGCCTTAATGATGTGGGATAATAAACTTTGATCTTTCATTCTTATCTTGTGATGGTTGTATGTGCACGTGGAAGTTTTGAAAAGATAAAATGATTTGCAAAAACGGATTTCTAAAATAGAGTGTCGGGTAGACACTATTTTAAAACCTTGTGGCTTTATCCTTTCAAAAATAGAGTGTCGGCAGCCCCGCGCGGGTACGCGCAAGCAGCACGTGCGGCGGCAGGCAGCACGGCGCGGTAGCCCTGCGTGGGCACAGCCCCGCACGGGCGCGCGCAAGCAGCGCGCACGGGTGGCAGCCCGCTTGGCTGCGCGCGGCAACAGCGCCTCGGCGGCGCGCGACCTGCGGTGGCAGTACGCGGCGGTGGCTGCGGCGGCGGCTCGGCTAGGGCATCGAGCGGCGGCGGCTCGGCTATGGCATCGAGCGGCGGCGGCGGCGGCGGCTCAGCTTGTCACGCCCCGGGGTCGAAACTGCGACCCGGGCTCGCCAACAGATCCGCCACCTATGCCAAACCCCGCATAGGCGAAGCGTCCTACCTGCAAGAAAAGTACTACAGCTAATAGATATCAGAGATATAAATGAAAATCCGTTGTATAACTAAAATCAACCACTGTACAACTGGAAATAATACAACAATATCCATCTCCCAAAATGATAATCATACAATATCCTCATATACAAAGGTCGAGACTCAACCGGGAGATACCTCCAATAAATACATCAGTGTACAGGCTCTTAATACATATCATATCCTCACTACATCAGTCTCTCAAAAGAGAAAAAAAAACAACTAATCTACTGAAGCTCTCCTCTGAAGGGGTACCGCTACTCTCCAAACATGGGTAGGGATCTAGCTCGCGACTCCCTCGCCTCGATCAACAACTGCAGAATCAGCAACACCCGCTAAGACTCTGCAAAACAAAGGAGAGGAAGGGAAAAGAAGGGGGAAAACCCCCAAAGGGTGTGAGAACTACACCAAAAAGGGAGTTCTCAGTGGGTAACACCGCCAGACCCGACGGTCTGCCCACTAAGTCCTCAAGAGACAAAAACTAACCAAAGCCGTAAAAACTGAAATAAGGAAGCTGGAGACTCTCAACAGCTATCATGTCTCTATCTAAATGCCCAAGATGGGAGAACCAAAGAATGGTATGCAACCACTAGCACATGAAGTGCACAATCGACCCAATCGATAGACCAGTAATCACTGGCACTACCTGCTATGCCTGCTATGCCCGCTATGCCTGCCATGCCTGCCATGCCTGCTATGCCTGCCTGCTATGCCTGCCATGCCTGCCATGCCTGCTATGCCTACTATGCCTGCCATGCCTGCCTGCCTGCTATGCCTACTATGCCTGCCATGCCTGCCATGCCTACTATGCCTGCCATGCCTGCCATGCCTGCTATGCTTGCCTGCTATGCCTGCCATGCCTGCCATGCTTGATATGCCTGCCTTCCTGCTATGCCTACTATGCCTGCCATGCCTACCTGCCTGCTATGCCTACTATGCCTGCCATGCCTGCCTACCTGCTATGCCTACTATGCCTGCCATGCCTGCCTGCCTGCTATGCCTACTATGCCTGCCATGCCTGCCTGCCTGCTATGCCTGTCATGACCTCAACCTAGTGCCACTAGTAAAACTGATACTGCCTGCTATGCCTGCCAAATCGGGTATGCGGGCCAACGCATAACACCGATAGGGGATAGGAGTCTCAAGGACTCAAAGGTGCCTGCCAAATCGGGTATGCCAGCCTACGCATAACACCGATGGGGGATAGGAGTCTCAAGGACTCAAAGGTGCCTGCCAAATCGGGTATGCCAGCCTATGCATAACACCGATGGGGGATAGGAGTCTCGAGGACTCAAAGTAACAAGTATCATAGTAGAATAAATCAGCAGGACTGGATCATGACACTGATCTAAGTGGGAAAGCCCAACCACTAAAGAAAGCCTCGGTCCTCAATCAGATGCAAAAGTACTCAAGTAGTGGGAAACTCTGTCCACTAGAGAAATCAGATACCCAATCTGGTGCATAAATAAATATCCGGTCAACCGCCCAATATCCGCGGTTGCCGCAAAGCCCCACAACTAATCCAACCTGTCCCAGACACCAAGTCCTGACTACACTACCCAGAACCCCTGCTCGAACCCGAGCAATACTGACCACTTGACTAACAAAGAAGGAGAAAGGAAAAGCATGGTTTCTCCTAAGTCAAGTTCCAATATGTAGTGCAGCAGTAAAAGATGGCCTAGCTACATGTCCAAACAAGCATGCTTTTGTCCTCGAAAATGATAAAAGTGGGTGTAACATATATTAGCAAAGCATGCTAAAGTATTCCTACTATGGTATATCAATCTCACCCAAGTAGGCCATTCCTTGCTTACCTCTCGCTCATATCGGTTGTGCATCAATTATGCCTGCTATCAGTCATAGAGGGGCGACATCCCCACAAGTATACATACATTCACCAGAATATAAAACCTTATCAATATTAAGCTTACCCACCTGAAGTGCTCAATCCAAGGCAAACCTGGGGTCGGCGAAGAGCGCAGACGCTCACAGTCCAAATTTTGCCGACACTGCATCCTTGGTACATGTCGCGAAAGTCTCGGCTCCAAACAGCTGAAAGTACCCCGAAATCAGAGTCTTCAGATCCAACGGATCCAGCAACACTTGCAAACACCCCTGGGTACAACAATAAGGTTCAACGTTACACTTAATCCAAAAATATTCCAAGTATACACAATCTGCGGAAACAGCCTCAAAGATGTGAAATTTCCACCTACAGAACGGACTCAGAAAAATCCAACAAAAATACTGTCGCGTTCCTGGCGTCGATACCTTCGAAACGAGTACCTGTACGTCAAATTCCGAGCCCCGTAGGCCGAGTTACAAATTCCACAACACTGGGCACTCACAAACACACAACCATACATCTGTATTTCCATGCACAGATAAAGGGAGAAAAATCTACCTCCGGGCAAGCCTCAGAAAAATCCAATAAAAATACGGCGATAATCCTCGCGTCGAGTAGATGAAAAAAGTGTATAGGCACGTCTCTATCCGATGCCCGGTTGCGAAGATAAAAATCCGGCAAGGTGTCGCTGTCCAGAAATTCCATCAGAAAAAGAGGTCCCAGTAAGCATGGAAAAACTCCTCGAAAAGCGCGAAACTAGCGAAAGCAGAAAATACCAAGATCATATCTCTGTCTGTCGCGGATCCAATGGCGCAAGAATCGCCTGAAACGGAGGTCGGAGTAGGCCGGGGGAGCTCGCGCACCGAAACGCGACGAAGGGGAACACAAATGGACGAGCGTCGCGCCGCGCCGTAAAAATAGAAATCTCGGGAAGCGTGCCGCGTAAAATCACCAAACTCTTCAGATGGATGCAGCACAGGGAGAGGAGGAAAGTTGCTGAAGGTTGCTCTGCCAAAATCCGCGCGGAGAAGAAGATAACAGGGCTGGATCAGGGGCTTTTATAGGCTGGAAAAATCTTTTGAGTTAATTCCCTCCATGTCCCAGTTTTCGGGCGCCCGCTCCTTCCTGGCCGCTACAGTGTTGGGCCCGGCCCAACACTGTGCGGGCCCGAATTCCTGTCGGGCCTCCACGTCGCCCGCTCAACAGCCAACAGCGAAGCCCGCCATTCCCATTGCGACACGTGGCCCAACGAAGCGTCGACACGTGGCGCGTCCAGCGCTGGAAATCCGTCAACGCGCGCCCATGTGCGCGACTGTGCCGCCGCCTGCCATCTCTGTACGCACGCGCCCCGAGGCAACCCGCACCCGCTCCGTGGACCCGGTGCACAACACCGCACCAACGACGTGCTGCCACGTGTCACCCTCCGGTCCACCGTACACCCCGCCTTTTTCCGTGGACCGCGCCTGCTGCGCCGGCCAATCGGGAGCCGCCACGTGTCCCATCCCGGGTGCACGCCTCCGCGGTGGACCGCACACCTGCCCGCGCGCCTGCCCGCGCGTTGCCCGCGCCCGCACGCTGCCCGCGCTTGCCCGCCGCCGCGCCTGCGCCTGCCCGAGCCTGCGCCGCCGTGCTCCGCCGCCGCCCGCCGCCGGAACAGTACCAAGCTGCCTCGAAAATCGTGCGCGTCATCCGGGCTCCGAAAAATGCAAGTGAATAGTCCATTTCCATCGTTTTCGCGCGCTGAATCCAAATCCGAAGTCCGATTTGCCAAATTCCAACTCTAAAAATTGCCGAAGGCATCCGGAGAGGTGATCCTTTATCCAAACTTCGCGCTGAGCCCAATTTTAATATCCATTGCGCGCAAAACCACTTCTAAGCATTCGACGGGGTCATCTGACTACTCCCGTGATCCAGTTAACACACCGAGTCCATCACTAGTGTCCAATTGGTGTACAAACGCCACCGACATGCCACATAGGCCTCCAGGAGCTGCTGATTAACCAGTAATCTCGTCGTGGGGATCCAGGTCCTCACACAGCTAGGGCATCGAGCGGCGGCGGCGACGGCGGCTCGGCTAGGGCATGGAGCGGCGACGGCGGCGGCGGCTCGGCTAGGGCATCGAGCGGCGGCGGTGGCGGCGGCTCGACCAGGGCATCGAGCGGCGACGCAGCCCCCGTCGACGAACCTTAGCATCCCCGCCGAAAACCTCAAAAACTCGTCACCAAGAACAAAACCTACGAAGAAAACCCAACAATCGAACTGAACAAGTTACGGCCTTTTGGATTGGCATATTTCGTGATTTGTGTCGGAGTGTAGTGTCCTCGATTTTTTACAATCACTTAAATTTTAGGAGTTTATTTTATTAGCGACTTTTGGAATTTTGAATAGGTACTCGCGGGTATTTTTCGGTGATAGGGCTTAAGAAATGTTGAACGGTGGTGCGATCGAATCTGAAATCCGACTTTCGGATCTCCCGGATTAGAATTTGGAAAGTTCACGGTAACTGTAGCATGCATCAGAATCCGTGCCGAATGATTTGCACGCTTTTCGAGGAAACGGAGGTGGCTCCTCTTGGGCTAGACTAGTTTTTACTGTACGAGAGCAAAAATGATTTTTTAGCCCATGTAACTTCTCGCCCTTACTGGGTGCGTGTGAGATTTAGGGTTGAGAGGAGGAAATTTCTCTATGCCTATAAATACTGACGGTTCTACCCAGGGAAAGGGGATACGCTTTAACCTAGCCGCCTTGGGTGAGAGAGAGAGGGGATCCCGTCTGTGCGACCAACACACCGGAGGCCGGGAACGGAGCGGGAGACGGACCCGGAACCCCCTTCCGCGGGGAACGATCGGATCATCTACACCGTTACCGCGAGGTGAGCATCGTGTGTTTCTTGAGGTTTTCCTTCGCCTAGGGTTGCCGTTTTCTTTGGAGGTTGTGAGGGGCGGATGCCCCAGCCGCCGCCGCCGCAGTCGCAGCCACTGTTGCCGCCGCGCCGCGCCCGTGCTGGCATGCGCCAGCGCGGGGTGCCGTTGCCGCGCCGCCCGCGCGGGCACGTGCCCGCGAGGGGCCGCTTGCAGCCGCACGCCGCCGCCGCGCGGGGCGGCCTGCTGCCGCGCCCGTGCGGCCATGCGCACGCACGGGGCTATGTTGTCGCGCGCCGCTCGCGCGGGCACGTGCCCGCGCGGGGCCGCTTGCAGCCGCGCGCCACCGCCCGTGCGGGGCCTTGCCCGCGCAGGGCGGCCTGCTGCAGCGCCGCTGCAGGCATGGCCGCGCCCGTGCGGGCATGCACCGCGCCCGTGCGGGCATGCGCCCGCACGGGGCTTTGTTGCCGCTGCCCGCACGGGCTTGCGCCCGCGGGGGGCTCTGGTGCCGCACCGCCGCCCGCGCGGGGCTTGCTCCCGCGCTGGGCAACCTGCTGCCGCGCCTGCGCCCACGCGGGCCTACGCCCACGCGGGACGACCTGTTGCCGCGCCACCGCGCGGGCTTGTGCCCGCGCGGGGCCTCTGCTGCCGCTGCCGCCGCGCCCGCGCGGGGCCTCTGTTGCCGCTGCCGCCGCGCCCGCGCGGGGCTTGTGCCCGCACGGGGCCTCTGCTGCCGCTGCCGCCGCGCCCGCGCGGCGCTTGCTCCCGCGCGGGGCTCTACTGCCACGCCGCCGCCCGCGCGGGGCGACCTGCTGCCGCGCCGTCGCCCGCGCGGGCCTGCACCCGCGCGGGGCGGCCTGCTACCGCGCCGCCGCCTGCGCAGGGCGGCCTGCACCCGCGCCGCCACCCGCGCGGGCCTGTGCCCGCGCGGGGCGACCTGCCGCCGCTCCGCCGTGCAGGCTTGCTCCCGCGCGGGGCCTCGCCACCGCTGCTCCCCTCCTTCTTGCCGTCGTGTGCTTGCGTGTTCCGGCTACCACGTTTTAGCGTCGAGTCGTTGTAGTGTCGTGTCGCCGTTTCCTTTTTAAATATCTTCGTACTTAATGGTTGTTTTCTGGGGACTCCGTAGGTCGGGGTGTCGTTCGGGGGCTGTGAGTCAACTGCAGGTGTTCCGACCAAACGCTGTTCAGGTAGGTGCTCTCCTCTGTCACTTCAAGAATGTGGTAAAAGAAATTATGTTTTGTCATGAATAAAGTAACACTTATATTATGATCGTGTCTAACCCCTATATTACATAAGCATGCTATTACTAATATCTCTAGCGACTGTGGGTCGCTCTGGTTTATGAGACACACAATTATCACGTTATGAGCCCAAGGTTTGCTTGCATGCACACCGGCGGTCTGGCCACCGCACAGGGTGTATTTTTCCGGAAAGATGGCACGTTGGCCCGTGTACCCCACGACTAGTGATGATGGGGACCTCTCACGGCTGCTCAGGGCACGCACGAGCGCCGTGGAGGGGTATAAGCAAATCACGAGAGGCAGGTGCACGTATTTGATTGTTACAGGGGCAGGTATACATGTCTGATTCGTTACAGGATACCGTGGCTCTCTTGGGAGGGGGTAAACACGAACACGCTGGTGGCTCGATTTGCATTAATTTCGGTTTCCCAGTTATTGCATATATTGTTTACCCTGGTTTATGTTGCATCCTGGTAGTGTCACTGACTCCCCACTCTGTGACAGGTTTGGTCGGGAGCGGGCACGGGACGGATGTGAGGACGGTTTACGAGGATGTGTCGTTTGTTTTGGCATTTCTATGAGTGACGTTGCTAGGTTTTATTCATGTATATCTTCTTAGTTTTTCATGCTGTGTGAGTGGGTTCGACTGTGCTTGTGTGGATGTTCAAATTACTGTGGTGACTCTGTTTGCTTTCATACCCTGTAGTTATTCGGCCTGTTTTCAAATCAGGAAAAATGTTTGCGAAAACGGCTTTTAAAACAACGAGTGTCGTGTAGGCACCGATTTGGAAACCCATGGATTTATCCTTTCTAAATATTGACGGTCGTGTTAAGTAAGTATGGTACTCTCTCTTACTGTTGTGTATGATGATTGTGGTTAAAGTGTGAACGAGATTACATGCGGGCTGGCACGCCCATCTAAGTTGAAACCGCCGTGCACGTGCAAAGGAGACTCCGCCCTCGGGGTCGAGGAATTTGCACGTGTGGCAGGTCTGGCGCGCACTGGGGGACACTGTAAAGAAAAAAAAATTAATATTTCACGTTTTTCGCTTAACCAAAAAACCCCCGGGGCGTGATAGATTAAATGGTATCAGAGAAAAAACTCACTTTAACCACAGTGGTCGGCATCCAACACCCACAGAGCACCATACCACTGGCAGCTAATCGATGAGGTAATCGAGCAATAGGTGCGTAGAGCGCGAGTGTTTCGGGGACGGGATGATAGTGTTTTCGGTCGGTCGTAGGTCTTGGTGCTAGACCAGTTAAGTCTAGGATTGACTTGTTTTCTTTGTGTACACGGGTGACGGCCTGGACTTGGTCTTCAATCAACAGCGCGGGAATGGAAGTGACGGCTTTGACAGCTGCGGAGGACCGGCTACATTGACAACAGTTGCACGACGTGGCCGGGCAACTGCCAACGCTCACAGAAGTCATGGAATATCAACTACATGAGTTACCCGCCTCCCGAGAAGCAGTCGACAGGGCCACTTCGGTAGAGCGGGAATTGGCCAATGCGCCCGACCAGTAGGAGGACCGGGAGCCGACCACCCAAGTATCTGAAGACGCAGCAAGGAACCAGAAACACGCCGACGAGGGGACCGGAACTGGGGGAGACCGACCGGGCAACGTCTGCGGAGGAGCACACCGGGTGATCGACTATTCCTAGAAGCACGATCATTGCTCCGTCGTGGCAAGCCGGGGCATCTTCGCTCTTACTGCCCCCTGAAACCGGGTACAACCCCTTCAACGACACGACACAAGTAAGAGGTCCTACGTGACGGCATGACAAAGGACGCCCTGCCCCGGATGAAGTAGTAGCGGAGACACTCTACCCTTAGTTCTTCCTTTTCGAATATGACCCAGTTTCGACATCAGGAGTATCCCACCTCTTCACGTCGGGCGTTACTGCTCCCACCCATAGTTAGTTAAGTTAGATCCCTTCGTAGTATGATGTCGGCCCAGACCCTGGACGGCCCCAAGAAACGGATAGTTATTTACCTTCCTACCCGTTAAGGTTGGGAAGGCTGTCATGTCTTTGGGACTTAGTAGTAAACCCCCCGCTGAGGGATTTTGATGTAATGCTAGGGAAAGTTATAGCCCCCGCTGCAAGACAACTCAAGGAGTATGAACGAAACTACCCTACGCATGACCTGGAACTTGCGGCTGTCGTATTCACCTTAAAACTCTGGAGGCACTACCTGTATGGAGCTCACTGCAACATCCTTTCAAATCACCAGATTCTTGAATATCTTCCCACACAGAAGGAATTGAACCTACAACAGGGGCATGGATTGGAACTGCTAGAGGACTACGGCCTGTCCATATACTACCACCCCGGGAAGTTAAACGTAGTTGTTGGCACCTTGAGTAGGAAGGGTCGGACAGAAGTGCTACCAATGGGCGCCCCTACTCAGCAGGATCGATTAATCGCGGTTATCTCGCAGAAGAGATTGGAGGTGGTACCAGCCAGTACAATTTTACGACTCTTATCCCTAGTAGTCAAGCCGACCCCAGTCGAGAAAATCCTGGAAGGTCAAAGGACAGACACGCAGCTGAAGCTTACGAGGGGCAAGTCCACTTCGAAGACCGAGAGAGAGACGTTTCGGTGGGCACAAGCGACGCAACCCGGTTCCGGGGACATATTTGCGTACCCGACCGGCCCGATTTAAAGGACGAGATTCTAACGGAGGCGCACTGTGCTCCCCACACAGCGCACCCGGGTGGCACAAAGATGTACAGAGATCTGAAGCGGACGTTTTGGGGTGGCCGGCAATGAAGAAGGACGTAACGCGAGTCGTGGCGCACTGTCTAGGTTGTCAGCAAGTAAAAACCGAGCACCAGCGCCGGTGTCACGCCCCGGGGTCGAAACTGCGACCCGAGCTCGCCAACAGATCCGCCACCTATGCCAAACTCCGCATAGGCGAAGCGTCCAACCTGCAAGAAAAGCACTACAGCTAACAAATATCAGAGCTATAAATGAAAATCTACTGTAAAACTAAAATCAACCACTGTACTACTGGAAATAATACAACAAAGTCCATCTCCCAAAAATGATAATCATACAATATCCTCATATACAAAACTCAGAACTCAACGGGGAGGTATCTCCAATAAATACATCAGTGTACAGGCTCTCAATACATATCATATCCTCACTACATCAGTCTCTCAAAAGGGAAAAATAAAACAACTAATCTACTGAAGCTCTCCTCTTAAGGGGTACCGCTACTCTCCAACGACGGGTAGGGATCTAGCACGCGACTCCCTCGCCTCGATCAACAACCGCAGAATCAGTAACACCCGCTAAGACTCTGCAAAACAAAGGAGAGAAAATAAGGGGAGGGGGAAAACCCCCAACGGGTGTGAGAACTACACCAAAAAGGGAGTTCTCAGTGGGTACCGCCACCAGGCCCGACGATCTGCCCACTAAGTCCACTAGAGGCATAAGATAACCAAAGCAGTAAAGATTGAAATAAGAAAGCTGGAGACTCTCAACAGCTACCATGCCTCCATCTAAATGCTCAAATGGGGAAACTCTGATAAAGATATGCAACACTCGCACACGAGGTGCTCAATCGACCCAATCGAGCTGACTGCCACATCGGGTCCAGTCAAACCTGCGCCCACCTACAACCACCTCCCGCTGACAGGCAGGAATTACGTAGGGCATCCAAACGGCCTAACTCGCTATCGAATAGTGGCTCATGCAGGCTATAGTCGAAATCCACGCTCTCTCTCAGAACGGATAGACTCAACATGTGTCACGCCCCGGGGGTTTCATTAAGCGGAAGACGACCATTGAAAAGTTTTGAATTTACGTATTTTTTTTTTTTTTTGAAATCAAACTCCCCCGGTACGTGCCCAGACCCGCTGCATATACTATGGTGACCCTGACCCGCGTGTAGCTTCTCCCATGAACCGTGGTGTAGAACACCTAGTGTTGGTGTGTCTGGCCCATAGTGCATCAAAGGGATGCCACAGATGGACCCTGTGTGATATCCACAGCTGGATTGACCTTCGGCTGCATTTGCTGAATTTTTGAAATGGTTTTGTGCCAAACAGAGGTTGGATTTGGATTCAGCGCGGAAAAACGCTTGAAAACGGCTATTTGCTTGTTTGATTCTGAGTCCGGATGCACAAAAACGGACTCCCGGAAGTTTTCGCTGAATTTCGGTGCATGGGAGGGGCTGTGGACCGCCGGCTGCCACGTGGCGGCTTGTGATTGGGCCGGTCCGCAGTGCTCGGTCCACAGAGGGGTGCGGCTGGGTGCACGGACCCGGCGCATGGACACGTGGCGCCGCCTGATTGGCGGGCTCGTGATGCGCGGTCTACGGGTTTTGCGCGGCAGTGCATGGACCGGGGCGGGGGACACGTGGCGGCCCCCGGTTGGTCGGTGCACGCGGCGCGGTCCACGAAACCGAATTTGGGTGCGTGGACCGGGTGCACGGGACACGTGTCGTCACGCCATTCGCGGGCTCACGAGGCGCGGCGCACGGGGTTGCGGGAGGGCACCTCGGGGCGCGTGCGTGGCAGGCGGCCAGTGCGGCGCCCTGCCCGCACGTGTGACCGCGACAGTGGCAGGGGACGCGTGTCGCCCTGCCACTGGCGGGCGCCACCTACCCGGTTTGACCGAGTAGGTGCCACGCGGCGGCAGCCCGCGCGCCCCGCACAGCTGTTTGCTGTGCGGGACACGCGTCGGGCCCCGGGAGGGCCACGTGGCAGCTCCCGGCGCGCCCCGCACAGCTGTTTGCTGTGCGGGTGACGTGGCGGCACCAGAATTTTTCGGGCGGCTACAGTAAACCTCCCTTGCGCCCGGATTCGGGCGCCCGAAAGTTCGGGTGCGCCCGAATCTTGGGACATGGCGGGTATTTCTTCAATTGTTTTTTTGGGGCCTATTTATAGCCCGAGCCTGCTTCACCTTGGGATTTTTGGCACTTCCGAGCTTCAAACCGACTGGAGCTCCTCAGCAAAGTTGATCCTCACGCAGTGTAGCTTCCATCTGCAGAGTTTGGGGATTTTTTGGGGCACGGTTTTCGAGATTCTCATTTTCTTGGCGCGTCGCGACGTTCTTTCTTCGGTGCTTCTTCCGTCGCTCTTCGGTGCACGAGCTCTCCCGGCCTACGCCGACCATCTTTTCGAGCGATTTCTTTGCCGTTGGATTCGCAACAGGTAAGGCTACAATTTTGGTTTCTTCCACATTTCCTGGTTTCGCGGTTTTCGAGGAGTTCTTCCTTGCTCACTGAGGACCTGGTTTGATGTGAGGATTTGTGAGGACAGCAGCTTCATCCGAGGAGATCTCCGCGCACGAGTGTCGGATCAGGACGTGCTTATAGACTTTTTTCATCTACTCGATGCGAGGATCATCGTGGTATTTTTCTTGGAATTTTTGGAGACCTTCCCGAAGGTATACACTTTTCCTTTTATCTGTACAAGAGTTTACAGTTGAATGGTTTTGGGATTGTGCGCACCGATACTGTGGAATTTGTAACTTGGCCTACGTTGCTCGGAATTGGGCGTGCAGGTACTTGTTTCGAAGCTATCGACACGAGGATCGCAGTGATATTTTATTTGGAATTTTTCGAGCACATTCAGCAGGTGGAATAATCGCATCTTTGCGGCTGAAATTTTAGTGTTGTATTTCTTGGCAGATTTTGGGATTAAAGTATAACTGTAGCCTTATGTTGTACCCAGGAGGGATTGTGGACTGTGCAGGACCTGTTGGACATAGAGTTGTTATTTTTTCCTAGTTTTCTCAGCTGTACGACTCCGGACAGTTAGCGTTTTCAGGTGGGTGGCTTTGCTTTCAAGATCTATGGACTGTACTCTAATTCTATTGATATAGAATCATGCATGATAGTGATTGGACTTGGGTAGCATGCTAGAGGGTAGGAATTGTCGTTCCTAGTTTTATCTGTCGATCTTGTGATCTCTTACTTCCTTCTATCATGTTAAATATTTGTTATCTTGGAACCTGACCTAGCACCCCCGTCATATGTTGCATGTGTAACCAGACCAGTAGAAAACCCTCACTTGGGCTAGGGTTATTTATGTTTAGACATCCACACTTTATGTTTCATTCCTGGACTTAGTGTTATCCTCGCCCGGGTAGTGGGCCGAGTGGTCTGGACTTCGTTTTAGTGTGGGATACATTTGCACTCGTGCTTGGGAGCCGAGTGGAGTCTGGTAGATATAGTGGTTCGCTTGTCTGTACCGGGAACCGTTTGGGGTAAATTGTGGACCCGGAAGATCTTGTTTTTCCCTGTTTGGGTTGTCACCACTGTGTTAGTGGCAGTAGTTTACTAGTGTTAGCCGGACCTAGAACCCAGAGCCCTTTTCGACATACACATGATTTTAGTCTACCAATGTTTTCTTCCAAGCATCGAAGGGCCGCTGGAGTCTGTTCTTGTTTGATTGGACAAAGGCATCAGCCCTTCGGGGCTTGGGTAAAACACTTTTTTTCTAACTGTTTTTCTAAAAAGAACTAAAATCATTAAATATGGATTTCTTCTAGATCAAAATGATTTTCAATAACAAATGTCACCTTTTCTTGTAAATCTCCCCACTCGAAAGGATTCGAGTGATCTGGGTTCTAGGGGCCGTTCCTCTGTCGGGACGAAAGCCACGGGGGCCGAGCCTGGAACCTGTTCTTGTTTGATAGGGTTGTAGGTGTAGGTCTCCCGGGACTTTCGGGCCCTGTTGGTGTCTTCTGCGTGTTGTACTGTGATTATTGCTTTCCCGAACTATAAGGGGATCGGGAACTTCGATAGGCGGAGCCTAGAGTCTGTTCTTGTTTGAAAGGGTTCTTAGCACCGGTCTATCGGGTTTTCGAACCCTTATGGTGCCGGTCTTTCCTGTGAGTGTAGTGTTCTGTTGTGGGAGCCGTCTGGTGGACGGTGGCCCCAGCTGTGTGGTTTTCCAGCCTGTGGTTGAGAGTTGGTGTTGTTGGTCGATCTTGTTGATCGTGGTTTGGACTATAGCCTGCATGAGCGATATTTGAGCTCGACAGAGATACGCAGATACTTTCCTCGGTGGGGTCGCGCCCCTCGAGTGCCACTCCGGAGTTGGGCCTGTTACTTGCTATCGCGACTTGTCGACGTCGTCCCTCTGACTGGGCCAGTTAGTGGCAGTCACGGACACCCTACGGTAGACCCGTCCTGTTGAGGATGTGCGGCAGTAGGTGGGCGCAGGTTTGACTGGACCCGTTGAGGCACTCAGTATAGATTTGGTGAGTTTACTGTGTGTGTTAGTAGATGCATCATGTTCCATCCGTTCCATTTTCTTGAGCATCTAGATAGAGGCATAGTAGCTGTAGAGTTATTTTTCCAGCCCTTTCATTTCAGTATTATATTGTTACTTTATGCCTCTAGTAGACTTAGTGGGCAGACCGTCGGGCTTGTTGGCGGCACCCACTGAGAACTACTTGGGACGTAGTTCTCACACCCTTCGTGGTGTCTTTTCCCACAGGGACTTCTACTCCTGTTCCTGCTGCTCCTGTTGCTGCTTCTTCTGATCGAGGTAAGGGAGTCGCGAGATAGTTCCCTACCAGTCATCGTCCAGAGAGTAGATGTACCCCGTACTTTTTGAGAGTTCTTGTTGAGAGACTTTGTAGTGAGATATAGAGTTGTACTTTTATTTTACTGCTTGAGAGATTTATGTACTTTTGGTGAGGGCTTTGTGTTGTATATTTTTTTTCTTTTTAGCAGTTTTCTTTCAGCTCTGATATCTGTATAGCATAGTTGATCTTTTGCAGGTTAGTCGCTTCGTTTATACGGGGCTTCCCGTATGGGCGGCGGATCTGTTTGCAAGCCCGGGTCGCAGTTTCGACGCCGGGGCATGACATATACAAATTCACTCTGCGAACGGGCAGAGTCTCCTTTGTATATGCACGGCGTCCCGACTACAACAACCATACAATCATCACTTTAACCACACTAGTTCATCAGTCGGATACATACAACCATTTTTCCATAAGTATTAAAGAGGCCGACTAATTTTTGAAAGGATAAATCCACAAGTTTTAAAAACGGTGCCTACACGGCACCCAGGTTTTTCGAAAAGGTTTTCGAAATCCATAAATCCACAGGGTTTTGAAATGGTGCCCACACGACACCCAAATTTTCAAAACGGTTTTCGCAATCCATAAATCCCCAGGTTTTTGAAATGGTGCCCACACGACACCCGCATTTTTTAAACTGTTTTCGAAATATTTTCTTTTTCTTTTCTTTTGTAGTTTGAAAGCGGCCAATCGGAAAAAGCAAAACAACCACCCACAATGATAAATAAACGACATCCCAACATCCACATCGACCCCACAAGGGTACCGCAATCCACGTAGTAAGCTACTAACAGGTAATGAACTGAGCAAAATAAAAAGTAAATACAGTCTATGGCCTCGAAGGACCAAAAGTACTCCTGCCACGGCCTCACCGTCGCCCTAGCTCTCACCCCCGAAGGAACCTGTCACAGAGTGGGAAGTCAGCGACACAAGGTATAAAAGATGAAATGCAGGAAGACTGTAACTAAAGCAAACCGTAAGAAAACCAGAGTAACCGCCCTCCGCATCGTGCGATCAACGGTGTCCCCTCCCCCTGCATAACCTGAAGCGGGCACCTGCCCCGGCAACCCAAACCGAGCACCAACCTCAAGAAAAACCAAACCGAGCACCAACCTCGGGAAAAACCAAACCGAGCACCAACCTCGGGAAACCAGACCGAGCACCTACCTCGGTAAACCACGCCGAGCACCTACCTCGACGGGTCGCACCGCTCACACCTTGGCGCCTCAAACCCCCCACCTACGGGGGCCCCCACTACGTCACCTCGTGGGTATACACGGGTCATAGACCACTTTTCCCGAAAAGCGCACCCTTTGCGGTGGCCAAACCGCGGGTGCGCGTGCTGCAGCCTCGAGCATAGTAACCAAGTATACTAGATAGAACCCGATAGTAACAACCACAGAGATTACCAAATATTAGCATAGTTAGACGAGTAATTACAAAATGTTCAAAGTTTTCGAAAAGGTCCCACACTAAGTCTCAGAACGAATACCCACAACATGGTGAACATAACAATAGCGAAATGGCGCATAAAGGGATTCTAAGGTTGTACCCACCTGAAATGCGAAGAAGAAGGTGTGCGGAAACTCCAGCTAAAACACTCCCACCTTGTGCCCGAAAAAGCTACAGTAAGAATTATTGTTAAGAAACATCGTCGCGGTCAAAAACACTCAAAAACGGGACGAAACGGGCCAAAAACGGAGCTTCTGGACTAAAAAGCAGAAGGCTGGAGCACGGGTCCAGGCGTGGACCGGGTCCACGACACAAGGCGGCAGCGGCGCAGACCCGGCTCACCCCGGGCGCATGCACCAGGCACTTTGGGCCGGGCTGGTGCACGGCCAGAGTGCGAGCCAGGCTCACGCATCCCCGGTTACGGAGGCAGCGCCGGGCGCACGCCGCTACGTGGACTGCGCCTGCGGGCCGGGCTGGCGCACGCGCGGAGCGTGAACCGGGCTCACGCTCCCCCGGTCGCGGAGGCAGCGCCGGGTGCACGCCCGGGCGTGGACCGCGCCTGCGGGCCGGGCTGGCGCACGCGCCTGTGCGCCGGGTCCGCGCCTTCGGGCCGCGGAACCGTGCGCCGGGCGCACGCCGGCCAGGTGGACCGCGCGGTGGTCTGGCCATACGGGATGAACAGCGATACCCCTTTTCGCCCCCCCGCGGCTCCGGTTGCGACCCCGCAACCCCGGCGACTGCGGCGACGACCCCGTGGACATGATAACGGCGGCGGCAGCCTCCCATTTAACAACGGCGGCGGCCGCCTCCCGTTCAACAACTCGTATCGCCCGCGACATCGACAAGAACCCCCAAAACGGACAAACCGGAAAGAAAACTCGAACCACTCACCTTAATTCCGCCGGCGGAGGAGGAGGAAAGAGGATCGGCCGTCCTTGCTCGATCGGTTCCGCAGAAAAGGAGCAGTTCCTTCTTTTCTCTTCCCGTCTCGCCGCCTCGGTTCCTACGCCGTTTCTTGAAAAAGGAGGAAAAAGGGTTTGTGGTTTTCCCCCCCCCCCGCACCCCCGGTCGGCTTAACTTATACGAAGAGACTTTAAAATTAAACCCAGTTGTCACACCTAGCAGTTCAAAAATTGAACGAGGGGTCCAGATCGCCTCGGAAAACGTGCCGATCACCGGCACGCATTCCGATGCACCCAAAGCTGAAAGATAACTTCAAAAATTATTTCTGGGAGATCCCGGGGTCGGAATTCAAATCCGATCGCGCCGTCGCTCACTGTTTTGCGAGCTCTACCACCTAAAAATACCCGCAAACCCCGACGATCAGCCCGGAAATTCTCGAACTTCAACCCCCCCTAACAACTGAAAAGATTCAATTAGGACCCAAAACAAAAAACCGGAAGGTCGAGGTACTACAAAATAAATAAAATAACCCAAAGACATAAAAATATGAAAAGTCCGATCGTAGAAGGATCCCGTCCGGTCACCTCAAAAAGCATGCCGGCCACTTAGCACGGATTCTGATGCACCACTCAAAGGCAAACGCTTTGACCCCCATTCTGGGAGATCCGTAAATCGGAATTCGAATCCGTTCGCTTTGCCGTCCTCCATTTTCCGAGCTCAATCGCAGAAAAATACTCGCGGTCCAGGCTAGTCCATTGCAGAAAACACAATAAAAAGTTTTCCTAACAATCCCGTCATAAAAAGAAGGTATACCAAGGCATTGGAACGCCAGGACTCTACATCACTCACCACTTAAAAGAAGTTTCGTCCTCGAAACTTAATCCTGGTCCGCAACGAATAAATCTGGGCAGCACTCCCTCATCTTTGACTCTAGTTCCTAAGTCGCTTCACGTTCTTCCTGGTTGCTCCACAGCACCTTCACATAGGGGATCGTCCGGTTGCGCAATCCTTTTTGTCCTCTCGTGCTAAGATCCGCACCGGTGTTCCGTCGAAGCTCAGGTCCTCTCTAAGCTCAAAAGCAGTGACCATCCATCACCCAAATCAAGTACGCAGGCTCGGAGCACATCTTCGAAAATCCGGTTCACTCGCTCGGGCTGTCCGTCGGTCTGGGGGGTGAAACGCCGTGCTGAAGTGTGGTTTAGTCTCTAGAGCTCGTTGTAGACTTTGCCAAAGGTTCGACACTAGCTGAGTGTCTCTAGTTCACGTCGTACGGATGGATGGGAAAAGAGTCGACTTCGTCAGTCGATCCCCTGTGACTCAGACTGCTTCGTGCCTTGATTCAATGCGAAAGACCCGTGACGATTTCCGTGCTGACTCGCTCCTACATCCACTCTGGTACATATAGAGATTGTTGTTTTCCCCGCCGGCGCTAATGTTCGACCTTTACTTGTTAACCATCTATACAGCGGGCAGTGAACTGTATTACATCCCCCTTTGGTTTAGTCCACCAAAAATTCTGCTTTGAGGTCCTTGTACATCCTCGTGTCACCTGGATGCGCCGCATAGGGAGCGTAGTGCGCCTCTGACAGTATCTCTTTCTTCAACTCTGGCAGCTCGGGCACGTAATTCCGCCCTTGAAACGTATTGCGTCGTTCGCACTCGCCGAAAAGTCGCTCGCGTGGTCCGGGGGGTCTTGCCTCGAATAAGCTGTATCCGTGCGCCTGTTTTCTGACCTTCTAGGGTTTCTCTAATAGGGTTGGCTTGACCATCAAGGACAAAAGTCGCGTGACAGTACCGGTCCTACTGAGTACTCGCGCTCATCAGTTTCCCCCTCGATTTGACCCTTCCTGCTCAAAACATCCACTACAACACTTGCTTTTCCCGGGGTGATACTGAATGGACAAGCCGAGTCCTTCAGCAACTCCAACCAATGCCTCTGCCGCAAAAACAAATCCTTCTATGTGAACAAAACTTAAGATTCTAGCGATCCGAAGACACATTACGATGAACTCCAAGAAAAGGTAATGTCTCCCAAAGCTTTAAAACGAGGGCGACTGCTGCCCGTTCCTGATCGTGTGTCGGGTAGTTCCGCTCATATTCTCTACGATTCCCGTTGTTGAAACTGTGTGCCCCAAAAAGCTCACTTCGCGAAGTCAGAACTCACATTTCTTAAACTTAGCAAACAGCCTCTGGTCCCTAAGAGTCCGGAGAATAATCTGCAAGTGCCCCTCGTAGTTGATCGAAGTGGTCATCAATCCCGGACTTGTTCTTCACTGTAACCTTGTTTATCTCCCGGTAGTCGTTGCGTAGACGTAGGCTTCCGTTCTTCTTTCGCCCGAAGAGCACGGGTGCGCCCCAAGGCGACACACTCGGTCTGATGAACCCTTAAAGGTCCAAAACAACTAACCCGACGACAAGCAAAACAAACCACACTAACGCCCTCACAAGGCTCCAAGAGGTGCCAACAAAACAGGCTGGGTTACTAACTACCCAAAATTTTCCCTTGAAAACAACGAACTCACCTATCACCAACACGGACCGCTCCCCTCCGTCACCAACACGGGCCACTTCCACCCGTCACCAACGCGGGCCACAAGCTCGGAGCATAACCACCATCCCGGACCACTCGTTCCGACTGTCCGTCCTACCGAGGCGACGGTCAAAACTAACGTTAGGTTTCAGCTCTAAGACCTACCACAAGGTCTACCCCACAGAAAGAGCTGCGTACAGGGCATCCTAGCCAAAAGTGACCAGCTACCACAAGGTCTACCCCACAGAAAGAGCTGCGTACAGGGCATCCTAGCCGAAAGTGACCAGTGCCGAAGCTCCAAGCAGTCAACAGGTCCCCTTGACCCACACCTGCCCCAAAAGATCAACGACCCAAAACACTCCCAAACTAGGCCTCAAGGCTATGCTTTAGTCATGGGGAGCTGGCGACAAAACCCACGAGGTAAGGTCCTACCTCCGTCCTGGCACCGACGGGGTGCGACACTCTAAATAACCACTAACTCTTTGTCCCAATCCGTTGCCCCTCCAAGCACCGGGCATCGAATCGAGCGGTAACCCTCCAGACCAAACCGCGACACTCCCAACTAGGAGAAAATCTAAGCTCTAGGTCCGCTCAACAATGACCTCCAGGTACTGTAGACTATCCATCTGAAACCTAAAGGGTCGAAAGAAGACAAGCAACGAAAACAGCGAGAAGAACCTTGTCAAAAGTTGCCTAGGTTCACTAAACGCACACAAGGGATCACGCGCCAACCCACTAGTAGGACAACCTAACCGACCCTCTCTAACCGAAAACGAGCCCAAACGCATAAGATTTACTAGCCCCGGTGGTCTCCCTTTCTAACCCAAAGGAGCACCCCGAGACCCCATCACGACAATTTCTACAACCATCGCAGTGTCTACGGTAAAAAGCCAAACTATGGGTAACAACCATAGGGGAAGAATCTTCATTCCCACCCATACCTTGCCCATGGTGCAAAAAGAATTGGCCGATTATCTGCTATAACCTAACACCAGAAGACCTAGGAGGTACAAGTTTAGACAAACGGTTGTCCAGTTACCCATGACCGACAAACGGCCGACACACTAACGAACACCGGTAGGTTGCACTACCACCCGTCACTGTTACAGACGACGACCCGAAGGTCGGCAGAGGAAGGGGTTCGGAAAAACAAAAGCCGGCGCAACGATCTGCCGTGCCAACAGCCGCACCCAGTGCATAAACACCGTCAGCAGACCTACCGTGTCCAATGCTGGTTGCCTAATCCATTGACTCATAGCAACCATCAAGGCCCCGGTGGCAGCCGGCCTCGACCCCAACCTCCAAAACAACCCGATTACACTGGCACAACACCCGAGCTAAACCGGAAAACAAAACTCAATAGTCCCGCACTCTCGCATCTCTACGCAATTATACCCTGATCATTTCATTAGTTAGTAACCAGTGGTAATGTGCTCCTGTGGATGTTGGATAGCGACTACTGTGGTTAAAGCTGTTTCTCTCTGATACCATCTTAATCTGTCACGCCCCGGGGGTTTCATTAAGCGGAAGACGACCATTGAAAAGTTTTGAATTTACATATATATATATATTTTTTTTTTAAATCAAACTCCCTCGGTACGTGCCCAGACCCGCCGCATATACAAATTCACTCTGCGAACGGGCAGAGTCTCCTTTGTATATGCACGGCGTCCCAACTACAACAACCATACAATCATCACTTTAACCACACTAGTTCATCAGTCGGATACATACAACCATTTTTCCATAAGTATTAAAGAGGCCGACTAATTTTTGAAAGGATAAATCCACAAGTTTTAAAAACGGTGCCCACACAGCACCCAGGTTTTTCGAAAAGGTTTTCGAAATCCATAAATCCACAGGGTTTTGAAATGGTGCCCACACGACACCCAGATTTTCAAAACGGTTTTCGCAATCCATAAATCCCCAGGTTTTTGAAATGGTGCCCACACGACACCCGCATTTTTAAAACAGTTTTCAAAATATTTTCTTTTTCTTTTCTTTTGTAGTTTGAAAGCGGCCAATCGGGAAAAGCAAAACAACCACCCACAATGATAAATAAACGACATCCCAACATCCACATCGACCCCACAAGGGTATCGCAATCCACGTAGTAAGCTACTAACAGGTAATGAACTGAGCAAAATAAAGAGTAAATACAGTCTATGGCCTCGAAGGACCAAAAGTACTCCTGCCAAGGCCTCACCGTCGCCCTAGCTCTCACCCCCGAAGGAACCTGTTGTTACGGCATTTTGGTGTTGGCATATTTCGTGAGTCAAGTCAGTGAGTTGAGTCGGAGTCTTAAAGGGATCAAATTGTCAATCAGCAATCAAAGACTTAGCGAAGATTCAACAAGAGCTCAAGTTGACACTCAGTGTCTTGAGTCTTGAAGATTGAAGTTGAAGAATTGTGGATCTTATAGATCAATCTCAAGGAAAATGGATTCGGAATGCTTAGGTACGTTTAACTAAATAATTTTGGTGATCCGAATTCATTTGAGTGGTTTAGAAACACTTGGATAAGTTTTCATTGCATTTAAATCAAAAACTGGTGTTCGGACTTGTTCAGGATCCAGATCAGAGCCAGCGATCCGGATCCCGAAGGTTGTTGCTTCATACAATACTCCGATCCGGATCCAAGCAAATTCTGATCCGGATCCCGAATGTTAAGTTTTCTAAATTGCATGAACGATCCGGATCAGGCAATCCGATCCGGATCCCGAACCTTGTTTTTTCAGGAATTGCTGAAAAAAGACGACGATCAGGATCGCCGTAAATCTGATCCGGATCGTCGTGCGGAAAAATTTCTGTTTAGGCAGTTTTTGATGCTTATCTCTTTCCAAAGGTTTCTAAACTATAAATAGACACTTAGGATTTCTCAAAAACGTGGGGAGCACGGCCGATTATTTTATAAAACACTTGAGAGCAACCCTAGAGGCTAGGTTTTTATCGTTCTTCTTTATAGCCTCTTTTAGGTCAATTCGATGGTTCTTTCAAGAACATATCTTTTGTCGAATTGATCTAATCTTTGCTTAGAGATTTTTCCCATGGATCTTCATTGATAATCTAAGCAAAGGATCACCATCGAAGCCAATATTCTTACCGGCTGAGTTTGCGTCGTGGATTCGACATGGCATCGTGGATTCGGTGTGCTAAAGGCCTTTCGTGGATTCGAAACGTGTGCTCGTGGATTCGAGTGGCGTTCGTGGATTCGAACGTGCGCAGTGGACGTGCAAATGGTGGAGCGCAAGGTCCGAAGAAATTGAAGGAGGGGTTAAATCCGTGGAGACGGTAATCACCTTGTTATTCTTCTTTTCTTAGGGGATTGTTATTGCGTGGACATCCAGCCGGTCAGCGCAAGGTCCGAAGAAGCTGAAGGAGGGGTTGAGTCCGTGGAGTCGGTAATCACCTTGTTATTCTTCTATTCTTAGTGGATTGTTATTGCGTGTTGGTCCCGTGGTTTTTCTCCTGGATTGGAGTTTCCACGTAAATCTCGGTGTGTTGTTTTTATTTTCCGCATTGGTTTTTATTTTGCACTGAGATTTGGTTTTATAAGTATTACACCTATTCACCCCCCCTCTAGTTGTTTGATAGTACCTATTTAGATCCTTGTGGATCCTATAAAAACCAACAATTGGTATCAGAGCGGGTTTTAGGTTTTTCTATCATGTCAGGTGAAAGTGGTAATATTTATAGACCTCCTCTTTTTGATGGGACTAATTATGCTTATTGGAAAGTGCGGATGAGAGCTTTTCTCATCGCAATTGATGAGCGGGTATGGCAATCCGTGGAATACGGTTGGGTGCATCCTGTTGAGGAAGTAGGAAATTCTACTACCCCAAAACCTCGCTCTAGATGGTCCAAAGAGGAATTTGAAAGATCTTCTTACAATGGGAAAGGTATGAACGCTTTATTTAATTCCCTTTCCTTGACCGAGTTCACACGAATTTCTGCGTGTGAAACCACGAAGGAAATTTGGGATATTCTCAAAATTACACATGAGGGTACTAATCTTGTAAAAATTTAAAAGCTCCAGATGCTTACAAGTCAATTTGACTCTATTCATATGGAAGAGCATGAATTGTTTACAGATTATTACACTAGACTTCAAGATGTAATTAATACATGTGCTAATTTAGGAGAAAAGATCCCGGAGTCGAAAATTGTAAGAAAGATACTTCGGACTCTTCCGGAACGGTTTAGGGCAAAGGTTACCGCCATTGAAACCGTTAGTCATCCGGATGAGATGAGTGTAGAGGAATTAGTAGGCGCTTTGCAAACTTATGAAATGACTTTTCCTACTAATCAAGTTTCTTCCAAGTCTTCTTCTAAGCTTACAGGTATTGCATTCAAATCAACAAAGGAAGAAGATAGTGAATCGAGTTCCGCCGATGAAATCTCTTTTGCCGATTTTGAAGAACAATTGGCGCGGATCACAAAGAAATTTCGTCGGAAGTTTTGGAAGAATCGAACCGATGGATCTTCATCCACGAAACCATCTAAAGAATCATCGGGTTCTAAATCCTCTAACCTCAAAAGCTTCGCAAAACCTTCTAAGGAAAAAGATGAATTCGAATGGAAAATCCGATGTTATAGATGCAAAGGCTACGGCCATATTTCAACGGATTGTCCTTCTCCGAAATCATATAAAAAGAAGGCTTTGCAAGCGAAAACTTGGGACGATTTTACTTCTAATGAATCGACCTCAAGTAAAGAGGAAAAAGTCGTTGCCTTTCATGCCTCTCAAATTCCCTCTTCTATTGTTTGCTTATCATCTTTAATCACTGACTCTATTCCTTTGATTTTGCATGAAACATCAACATCCGGCGGAGAGTCATCAAGTGAGGGGGAGTCGGACGAAGAAGAACTCGTTGAGGCATATCAACAACTTCTTACGGAATCAAAGAAGATGGCCAAACATATTAAGAAGTTGAGGAAGCAACGACTAGAGATTCAAGACGAGAATCAAGCTTTAAAGATCAAACTTCATGATCTCGAGGAGGAACGAGAACGTTTATTGGATAATAATAAAATCCTCCAAGAAAAGTTAAACCAATCGGAGACAAACGCTAAATCATATATGGACAAGATTGGTTTTCTAGAAAAACAGTTTGAGGAGATTCATGTCACCAACCAAGTTTTGACCAAGCAAGTTCATGAACTCAAATTCGACATACAAAGGCTTTCAACCGGTTCCAAGAAACTAGATTGTATGTCCGTATTAGGTCAAACAAGCAAGGTTGGTTTGGGATTCAAAAAGGACCAAACTGTGCAGGCTTCAAGTTCCACAACTAAATTGAAAGGAAGAACTTGTCACCCATGTGGACTTGAAGGACACTTGGTGAAGAATTGCCCGAAAAAGAGAAAGAAGAATCCTTCGGCAACTTCATCTACGGAGCGAACTCAATGGGATCAAAAGACACATCAAGTCAAAGGAGTTCACTCAACCCACCTAAGGTCCGAGCCACATCATCAATCATACAAGTGGATCATTGCGAGGCAAAGACCTAAGGTGGATCAACAGTCAAAGCGCACAACCCCCGGCCACAACGAATCAAGACAACCCAAAATCCAGCGATTTTGGATTCGGAAAGGTGATATCTTTCCTTGTCTTAAGTTCTAAATAGCTTATGACTGTATGTAATGCTTTGATTGGTTTTCCTTTCATATTTTTCTGAATCTCTGCATTACATGTTTTCAATGCTCTTCGTTTTTATGTTTTGTTTTTGAACAAAAGGGTTTTAACGAACAAGTGCATTGAATAAAAAGGGCTTCACGTTCATTCACTCCAAATTAATTTTATATGGATTATCAACTTTACTCCATAATCATAATCTTGGAGCATTGGTCATATTGACTTTAATTGCATCTTTTCACGCATTTAGAAATCTATTATGCTTTTGACATCATAATATTTCGATGTTGCAATGATCATTTATGTTAATTAAGTCATCTTTTAAGTGATCAAAGTCATTTTCTCTCTCAATGATCTCTTGGTATAGTCATTATCTTATTTGACTATTTAGTCGAGTATGAATGCGAGATCAATTTTTGGTTGAATACCTTATATCTTAAATAATTGATAGCCAATTGAGGGGGAGTCAAAGAAAAGTAAAATGCTCAAAAGATGTGGAAAGAGTTACATCCCAATGAGGAGTGTGAAAACTACCACCACATGGAGGAAAGAGCTACCACCTCGGTCGTCCGAGTACTGTGTGCAGCTACCACATGTATACCAAGCATGGTTTTTCAATTTTTGACTAAATAAAATGCATGTTGAAACACTTGACTCTGTCAAATTTCAAGGTTGGTATAAGGTGGATTTTTAACGAAAGATGCTCAAAGAGCCACTCTCTTCAACAGATTGTCTAGATATATATCTACCATATTTGGGATTTCAAACATCTATTGATCTTGGTATTTCATTTTCTTTACCAAATTGATGATTTGATAAAGGCATTACGCATAAGATCATGTTAGATGTGATTGAAGTTGTTCAACTTTAAGGGTTTTAATTTCCATAAATTTTTGTTTCATTTTTGAGTATTTTTGATAGATTTGGTATAATCTATTTCTTGTTGCATGAAACGATGACTTTTGTTTAAAGTTGATGCGCTAAAGTGCTTACATACTTTTTCTGGTTTTTATGGATAACATGAAAAACTGTTTATAATGCTTTATCTTTGTTTTTCATGATTTAGGAGTAAATCTTTTTAATTTCGTGAAATTAATTGGATTGAATGGCATCTGTGTGAATTCATTGGTTAAAGCACTTAAACTGATTTCTTGATGGAATACAAATCGGTATTTGAAAAGATTCTAAAATCTGGATTTGTTTCAAGAAATTATTTGATTTTTGCTTTCTGGTACCGGTACGCAATCTGCATTTTTGTTATATACCGGAACTAAGCTTTTATCTCTCTTTCTCTATAAACTAATGTTGTTAGTGATTTCCTTTTGTCTAGTATGTTCACTGTTTGACAATTTGTGACAAAAAGGGGGAGAACGGAAATGATGGACATATCATAAAAAGGGGGAGACAGAAAATAATGATTGCATCACAAAGGGGGAGAACATGGATACATGGATGCTCAAGACATGGGGAGAACATGGAGAACATGGAGAACATGGATACTCAAGATAGGGGGAGATAAAGAAAAGATTGGAAGAGCCGAAAAACAAAAGAACCAAAAGGACGAATCAAATGTAAGATTTTAATTTCTAACGACTAACGTTTGATTTTGTTTGGAGTTTTGTTTTTGCAGGAATTACAACACTTTAAGACTCCAAGTCCTAAGTCATAGAGTATGTTCTAGGATTGTTTGGTTCAAATGTAATTTTGTATTTATTGGATCTTTCACGCAAAGAAAATCAATGTTTTGGTGATAACATTGAATTTCGACTTTTTGGTTTAAGATGAGTGACTTGAGCGCTTTTATGTATTTTTGGGTTTTGTCACGAAATTGCCAAAGGGGGAGATTGTTACGGCATTTTGGTGTTGGCATATTTCGTGAGTCAAGTCAGTGAGTTGAGTCGGAGTCTTAAAGGGATCAAATTGTCAATCAGCAATCAAAGACTTAGAGAAGATTCAACAAGAGCTCAAGTTGACACTCAGTGTCTTGAGTCTTGAAGATTGAAGTTGAAGAATTGTGGATCTTATAGATCAATCTCAAGGAAAATGGATTCGGAATGCTTAGGTACGTTTAACTAAATAATTTTGGTGATCCGAATTCATTTGAGTGGTTTAGAAACACTTGGATAAGTTTTCATTGCATTTAAATCAAAAACTGGTGTTCGGACTTGTTCAGGATCCGGATCAGAGCCAGCGAACCGGATCCCGAAGGTTGTTGCTTCATACAATACTCCGATCCGGATCCAAGCAAATTCTGATCCGGATCCCGAATGTTAAGTTTTCTGAATTGTATAAACGATCCGGATCAGGCAATCCGATCCGGATCCCGAACCTTGTTTTTTCAGGAATTGCTGAAAAAAGACGACGATCAGGATCGCCGTAAATCTGATCCGGATCGTCGTGCGGGAAAATTTCTGTTTAGGCAGTTTTTGATGCTTATCTCTTTCCAAAGGTTTCTAAACTATAAATAGACACTTAGGGTTTCTCAAAAACGTGGGGAGCACGGCCGATTATTTTATAAAACACTTGAGAGCAACCCTAGAGGCTAGGTTTTTATCGTTCTTCTTTATAGCCTCTTTTAGGTCAATTCGATGGTTCTTTCAAGAACATATCTTTTGTCGAATTGATCTAATCTTTGCGTAGAGATTTTTCCCATGGATCTTCATTGATAATCTAAGCAAAGGATCACCATCGAAGCCAATATTCTTACCGGCTGAGTTTGCGTCGTGGATTCGACGTGGCATCGTGGATTCGGTGTGCTAAAGGCGTTTCGTGGATTCGAAACGTGTGCTCGTGGATTCGAGTGGCGTTCGTGGATTCGAACATGCGCAGTGGACGTGCAAACGGTGGAGCGCAAGGTCCGAAGAAATTGAAGGAGGGGTTAAATCCGTGGAGACGGTAATCACCTTGTTATTCTTCTTTTCTTAGGGGATTGTTATTGCGTGGACATCCAGCCGGTCAGCGCAAGGTCCGAAGAAGCTGAAGGAGGGGTTGAGTCCGTGGAGTCGGTAATCACCTTGCTATTCTTCTATTCTTAGTGGATTGTTATTGCGTGTTGGTCCCGTGGTTTTTCTCCTGGATTGGAGTTTCCACGCAAATCTCGGTGTGCTGTTTTTATTTTCCGCATTGGTTTTTATTTTGCACTGAGATTTGGTTTTATGAGTATTACACCTATTCACCCCCCCTCTAGTTGTTTGATAGTACCTATTTAGATCCTTGTGGATCCTATAAAAACCTACACCTGTCACAGAGTGGGAAGTCAGCGACACAAGGTATAAAAGATGAAATGCAGGAAGACTGTAACTAAAGCAAACCGTAAGAAAACCAGAGTAACCGCCCTCCGCATCGTGCGATCAACGGTGTCCCCTCCCCCTGCATAACCTGAACCGGGCACCTGCCCCGGCAACCCAGACCGAGCACCAACCTCAAGAAAAACCAAACTGAGCACCAACCTCGGGAAAAACCAAACCGAGCACCAACCTCGGGAAACCAGACCGAGCACCTACCTCGGTAAACCACGCCGAGCACCTACCTCGACCGGTCGCACCGCTCACACCTTGGCGCCTCAAACCCCCCACCTACGGGGGCCCCCACTACGTCACCTCGTGGGTATACACGGGTCATAGACCTCTTTTCCGGAAAAGCGCACCCTTTGCGGTGGCCAAACCGCGGGTGCGCGTGCTGCAGCCTCGAGCATAGTAACCAAGTATACTAGATAGAACCCGATAGTAACAACCACAGAGATTACCAAATATTAGCACAGTTAGATGAGTAATTACAAAATGTTCAAAGTTTTCGAAAGGTCCCACACTAAGTCTCAGAACGAATACCCACAACATGGTGAACATAACAATAGCGAAATGGCGCATAAAGGGATTCTAAGGTTGTACCCACCTGAAACGCGAAGAAGAAGGTGTGCGGAAACTCCAACTAAAACACTCCCACCTTGTGCCCGAAAAAGCTACAGTAAGAATAATTGTTAAGAAACATCGTCGCGGTCAAAAACACTCAAAAACGGGGCGAAACGGGCCAAAAACGGAGCTTCTGGACTAAAAAGCAGAAGGCTGGAGCACGGGCCCAGGCGTGGACCGGGTCCACGACACAAGGCGGCAGCGGCGCAGACCCGGCTCACCCCGGGCGCGTGCACCAGGCACTTTGGGCCGGGCTGGTGCACGGCCAGAGCGCAAGCCGGGCTCACGCATCCCCGGTTAGGGAGGCAGCGCCGGGCGCACGCCGCTGCGTGGACCGCGCCTGCGGGCCAGGCTGGCGCACGCGCGGAGCGTGAACCGGGCTCACGCTTTCCCGGTCGCAGAGGCAGCGCCGGGTGCACGCCCGGGCGTGGACCACGCCTGCGGGCCGGGCTTGCGCATGCGCCCGTGCGCCGGGTCCGCGCCTTCGGGCCGCGGAACCATGCGCCGGGCGCACGTCGACCAGGTGGACCGCGCGATGGTCTGGCCATACGGGATGAACAGCGATACCCCTTTTCGCCCCCCCGCGGCTCCGGTTGCGACCCCGCGATCCCGGCGACTGCGGCGACGACCCCATGGACACGATAACGGCGGCGGCAGCCTCCCGTTTAACAACGGCGGCGGCAGCCTCCCGTTTAACAACTCGAAAGAAAACTCGAACCACTCACCTTAATTCCGCCGGCGGAGGAGGAGGAAAGAGGATCGACCGTCCTTGCTCGATCGGTTCCGCAGAAAAGGAGCAGTTCCTTTTTTTCTCTTCCCGTCTCGCCGCCTCGGTTCCTACGTCGTTTCTTGAAAAGGGGGGAAAAAGGGTTTGAGGTTTCCCCCCCACCCCCCCCCCCCCCCCCCCGCACCCCCGGTCGGCTTAACTTATACGAAGAGACTTTAAAATTAAACCTAGTTGTCACACCAAGCCGTTCAAAAATTGAACGAGGGGTCCAGATCACCTCGAAAAACATGCCGATCGCCGGCACGCATTCCGATGCACCCAAAGCTGAAAGATAACTTCAAAAATTATTTCTGGGAGATCCCGGGGTCGGAATTCAAATCCGATCGCGCCGCCGCTCACTGTTTTGCGAGCTCTACCACCTAAAAATACCCGCAAACCTCGACGATCAGCCCAGAAATTCTCAAACTTCTACCCCCGCTAACAACTGAAAAGATTCAATTAGGACCCAAAATGAAAAACCGGAAGGTCGAGGTACTACAAAATAAATAAAATAACCCAAAGACATAAAAAGAAGAAAAGTCCGATCGTAGAAGGATCCCGTCCGGTCACCTCGAAAAGCGTGCCGGCCACTTAGCACGGATTCCGATGCACCACTCAAAGGCAAACGCTTTGACCCCCATTCCGGGAGATCCGTAAATCGGAATTCGAATCCGTTCACTTTGCCATCCTCCGTTTTCCGAGCTCAATCGCAGAAAAATACTCGCGGTCCTGGCCAGTCCATTGCAGAAAACACAGTGAAAAGTTTTCCTAACAATCCCGTCATAAAAAGAAGGTATACCAAGGCATTGGAACGCCAGGACTCTACAACATGCTCAACCTCACACACAACGGTCAAAGTACTCTCAACGACACGGGACCACCGTCAAACCAAACAGCTCCCAACAACACTAGCGCTGGTCTAAACACAGCTACTAGACTCCACTCAGCCCCAGGCACGAGCGCAACAATAAGGTAAATGCTGGTAGTAACCCAATCTAGTGTCACCAGTAAAACTGGTACTGCCTGCTCAGCGGAATCTGCACACATGGCTCGAAACCGCGGGATCAGCACACAAGGCTCGAAATCCCAATAAGATGGACCGGCACACGACACGGTCTAAAGCCTACTCCGGAGCGGTACTCGAGGGGAGCGACCCACACGAGTAAAGTATCTCTGTAACAAGTATCTCTGTATAGCAGGACTTTGATCACGGCTCTGATCAAAGTGGGAAAACCCAACCACTAAAGAAAGACTCGACCTCAATCGAATCCAACTAAACGATAAGTGGGAAACTCCATTCACTAGAGAAAACTGACACCCAATCTGATGCATAAGTAAATATCCGGTCAACCGCCCAATATCCGTGGTCGCCGCAAAACCCCACAAACTAATCCAACCTGTCCCAGACACAAAATCCCGACCCCTGCTCGAACCTGAGCAACACTAACCACCTGACCAACAAAGAAGGAGGAAGGAAAAGTATGGTTTCTCCTAAGTCAAGTTCCAATATGTAGTGTAGCAGTAAAAGATGGCCTAACTACATGTCCATACAAGCATGCATTGTCCTCAAGAAAGATAGAAGAAAGTAAACCACATGCCAAAATCATCAATGCCTACACCTGTCCATAATCCTCGATCCATAACAACTCCTCAGAGTAAAATCCGCACATAGCTACATAATTCTGCCCCATCGCATAAACCATCCACATAAAAGGCTATGTGCTAACATGGCATGCTACATAATCACATAGGGTAACATTATCCTGGGTAAGCTTACACTAATCATCAACATAGATGTCTAGATCATGCAAGTCCTCAGTATACATCATAAATACTATTCTTGCAATTCTTTTATACAATTACTATTATCAAGCTTACCTACATCTCAATCACAAACCATGTACCCTAAGCATGCATGCATCCTAACATCAAGAATTAGAGAACCGTCCACCGGTTCTGGAAACAAAGCACCAACCTGAAACGCTTTCCGCAGGCAAAGCCGAAGTCGGTGAAGAGCGTGGCCGCTTGCTAACACAATCTGCTGAACCCGCATCCTCGGTACATACCGCGCAAGCCTCGGCTCCAAACAACAACACCCCAACATGCAACACCACAACAAACAACAAACAACACAACTCACTAATCAATACCCACAAACATACACTTGCTGTTTTTCCAAAACAGCACATGCTGTTACAACAAACCAGCAGAGGGAAAGGGAACTTTCACCTGTGTACAGTGCTCCAAAAATTTCAAAAAATTCACGCTTGCGATCCTCGCGACGATTAGCCCCAAAACGAGTATTTATACGCCCCGTTCCGACACCTGTAGCCCAAGATACAAATTATACAATGCGGGGCGCCGACAATCCACTACACTGCAAAAACTCCGGGATACAACCCCAAAGAAGCTTAAATATCACCTTCGAAGAATCCTCATAAAAATCCAATAAAAATACCGCTGCGATCATCATGTCGAGCCCTTCGAAACGAGTATCTGAACGTCTCAATCCGAGTTTTGTAGCTCAAGTTACAAAATCCACAAGGTGACCATCTCGAAATTCCTAAGTACAAAAAAATTGTACAACTCTGTCTAGAAAAATGGAATTTTCTTACCTTCGGGAAAATTCAGTAAAATCCAGAAAAATTACGAGGACGTTCCTTGCGATGTGTAGATGCAAAACGACTATAGGCACGCCTTCATCCGATGCCTAAGCGCGAAGATAGAAAATCGACAAGCCTCCGCTGTCCAAAACCTCACAACAGGAAAAGGGGTCACAGAAACACCTCAGGAACAGTGCCGAAAACTGGAAACGAGGAGAAATGAACAGCACAGAAAACGAAGCCTTACCTCTCGTGAACGCGCTGCCGTGAAAATGGGTTCAAAATTCCATTAGGACGATCCGGTGTGCCTCGCGGACTGAAGAGCGACGGTAATAGCCAAAAATCCAAGGTGCATCGATGTGCGCCGCGTCGCAGATAACGTCGATGGCACGTTCTCCAAAAATCCCGAAAATCCTTCGAAGGGTGGACGAGATGAAGTAGAAGGCTCTGCGAAGAAGGGGAGCTCCAGAAATGCCAGAAAAACCCGCACAATAGGCCCCTGCTACCTATTTATAGGCTGAAGAAAATGGGGAAAAGCACACTTCCTGGTGCATTTCCGGGCGCCCGGAAGAATCGGGCACAAACAGTGCAGCCCGATCCGGCCATTCATCACGCGCCCGGATCGCTGTGGTTGCGCCACGTCAGCGCAAAACAGCAGACACCAAGGCCGGCCGCTAGCCTTGCGTCGCGTGGCCCCACGCGGAAGCCGACACGTGGCCGCCCACGCGCGGGAACCGCGCGTCAACGCGCCCACGTGCGCGCCTGCGCCCGCCGCCTGCGCCCCCTGCCAGGCACGCTTCCCGAGGCCAGCTACACCAGCTCCGTGGATCGAGCGCACGTGGACCGGCCAACCAGTGGCCGCCACGTGGCCCCGCCCGGTCCACGGGTCTCCACACTCCTCCGTGGACCGCGACCACTGAACCGACCACTCCGAAACTGCCACGTGTCCAACCTAGCCCAATGGAAAAACGCCACGTGGCACACCACCCCGCTGCACCGCGCGCTGCCCGCGCGCTGCCCGCGCCTGCTCCGCCGCCTGCTCGAGCCCACGCCGCCGCTGCCCGCCGCCGCCACCGCTGCCCGCCGGCTACCGGAACAGTGCCCCCTTGCCTCGAAATCCGTGCGCGGCACCCGGGCTCCAAAAAATACAAGTGAATAGTCCATTTTCATCGTTTTCGCGCGCTGAATCCAAATCCGCTGTCCGTTTTGCCAAATTCCAACTCTAAAAATTGCCGAAGGCATCCGGAAAGGTATTCTTTTGTCCAAACTTTGCGCTGAGTCCAATTTTAATATCCGTTTCGCGCGAAACCACTTCTAAACATCCGACGGGGTCCTCTAACTATTCTCGTGATCCATTACAAGCCCGAAGTCCATCACTTGTGTCCCAATTGTGCACAAACACCACTGACACACCACGTAGGCCTCCAGAAGCTGTAGATGTAACCGTAATCCATAAGTGAGAATTTCGGGTCCTCACAGCCGGCGGAGATATTGCAGCCACCACCGGTGCCGGAATGGAAGTAGGGGCGTATCACCATGGTTTTCGTCATGGGGTTCCCGCGATCGCAGCAAGGTTATGACGCAATCTGGGTGGTAGCTGATCGCTTGACAAGACAGCTCATTTCCTACCTATCCCTACGACGTGGACCCGAGACCGCCTGGCGCAGGTCTACATCAACGATGTTGAGAGACTGCATGGGGTACCGATATCGATCACTTCGGACAGAGACACCGGTTTGTGGCAAACTTTTGGGAGGAGACTGAGGCGAGGGTACGACTCATCAGGCAGCGGCTGGCGATCGCCCAGAGTCGGCAGAAGAACTACGCAGATCGAAGACGACGGGACTTGGAGTTTCTAGTTGGGAAGCACGTTTGCTCCGGGTCTCGCCATCCCAGGGATCAAACGGTTCGGACTGTGGGGCAAGTTGAGCCCGCGTTTTGTCGGACCATTTGAAAATCCTGGAGCGCATCGGCCCGGTAAGCTATCGTTGAACGCTACCACAAAATCCCAACCGAGTGCACAACGTTGTCACGCCCCGGAGTCGAAACTGCGACCCGGGCTCGCCAACAGATCCGCCGCCTATGCAAAACCCCGCATAGGCGAAGCGTCCTACCTACAAGAAAGGGCTACAGCTAAACAGATATCAGAGCTATAAAATAAAAGTGCTGTAAAACTAAAACCAACCATCTGTACAACTGGAATAATGATACAATATCCATCTCCCATAAATGATAATCATACAAAGTCCTCAAATACAAAAACTCAGAACTCAATAGAGAGGTAATCCTGAAATAAATAATACATCAGTGTACAGACTCTCAGTACAAGTCAGATCCTCACAATATAATAATCTCTCAACAGCGAAAGAGTAAATAAACTACTGACTGTACTCAGGATCTCCATCCAAAGGGGTACCGCTACTCTCCACAGACGGGTAGGGATCTAGCTCGCAACTCCCTTGCCTCGAACAGCAACCGCAGAATCAGCAACACCTGTTAAAACTCTGCAAAACCAAGGAGAGAAAAGAAAGAGGAGGGGGAAAACCCCCAATGGGTGTGAGAACTACACCAAAAGGGAGTTCTCAGTGGGTACCACCGCCAGGCCCGACGATCTGCCCACTAAGTCCACTAGAGGCATAAGATAACCAATGCAGTAAAAACTGTACAAGAAAGCTGGAGACACTCAACAGCTACCATGCCTCTATCTAAATGCTCAAATGGGGAAAACTCTGATAAAGATATGCAACACTCGCACACGAGGTGCTCAATCGACCCAATCGAGCTGACTACCACACCGGGTCCAGTCAAGCCTGCGCCTACCTACAACTACCTCCCACTGCCGGGCAGGAATTACGTAGGGTGTCCATAAGGACAAACTCGCTATCGAATAGTGGCACATGCAGGCTATAATAAAAATCCATGCTCTCTCTCTCAGAACGGATAGACTAAAGATCCACAACATCTCGCATAATGGTCGAAGTACTCTCAACGACACGGGATCATCGTCAACCCCAACGGCTCCCAACAACACTAGTACTGGTCTAATCACAGCTACTAGACTCCACTCGGCCCCCAGGCACGAGTGCAACAATAAAAGTATCTGCCTGAATAAACCCAATCAATGGACCAGTAAAAACTGGCACTGCCTGCTCAAACTGTCTCAAGTATCTGCTAACAAATCAGTGCTCACTGACCGATACTCAAGGTCTGGCTCTCACTGGCCATACTCAATGTCTGGCACTCACTGGCCGATGTATAAATCGCCTACTCTGGAGTGGCACTCGTGAGGAGCGACCCACACGAGTAATGTATCACTGTAACAAGTATCACTGTATCGAGTATCACTGTAACTGTCACGCCCGGGGGTGTAAACCAGACCCCGGGTCCGTCTACAGATCCGCCGTGCACACGGAACTTCCCGCGTACACGAAGCGCTGGTAACCTGCTCATATATAAGATGTATAATAAAAGAGCATAATACAGAGCTGAAATAGAAGAACCACATAGTATCTCAGACTAGAACTACAAACAAAGCTGTAATAAGTACAATAATCTCCCAGCTCACCAAAATAGTACAACCAGCTGGCGAAAGCCGGACTCAAAATGAACGAAAAATACCACAGTCTGAGTGAAGGGTACAGCATCTGTCTAATAGCAACTCTCAGTCTCACAGGAGATCTATCTATTCAGCGATCCCCTTACCTCGATCAGCTGTCGATGGCCTAGCAGCTCCCGCAGACAACTCTGCAAAAATAAAGGAGAAGAAAGAGACAGAAAATAACAATGGGGGTGAGAACTATCAGATAAACCAGTAGCCTCCCCTAGTGGGTAAAACCTCAACTCTGACGGACCCACTAGGACTATTAGAGGCAAAAGGAAGGAACAGTAGTAAGCAATAAAGGCTGCTGGAAAGGAAACTGCTACTACAATGCCTCTAAATGCAGTGCCAAAAGATAACTGTATGCATGCAACTATAAGGCTATCTGCCCAAAGAAACCCAATCAAAGGGCCAGGGAACACTGGCACTGCCTGCTCTGTCTCAAGTATCTGCTGACTAATCGGTACTCACTGACCGATACTCACTGTCTGGCACTCACTGGCCAACAGGTTTGGCACTCACTGGCCAACCGACCGGCACTCGGCATGGTCAAAAGCCTACTCCGGAGTGGCACCCGAGGGGAGCGACCCACACGAGTAAAGTATCGTTGTATCAAGCGTCTCTGTAACCAATGTCTCACAATAGCAGGACTGGATCATGACTATGATCAAAGTGGGAAAACTCCATCCACTAATGCAATCCAATCCCCAGCTGATGCAAAAATAAACCAGACTCAACCCCAATCTGATGTAAGGATAAACATCCGGTCGACCGCCTACTGTCCGCGGTCACCGTAATTCCTCACAAGTCCACACTCTAGTACAATCTCGACTACACTATCCCAAACCTCTGCTCATACTCGAGCAACAAGCATCTGAATGCAAGGGAGAGCAATAAAACATGTCAAACCCCAATATGATAGTGTAGCAATAAATAGCGGCTAACTAGATGTCCAAGCAAGCATGCAATTGTACTATTTAAAAGCTGTAGAAAGGTGTCAAATGTTTTTTTGAAAAAGATTGATTTACTGTACTGATATAAAAATTATTTGCATGCGAGATTATAGCCTTTGTTCCAACCACAGTGTCCCAAAATAAGCCATCATATGCATTGTTCTCATCAATTGTCACATTTAATTTTAGGGAAGTTTTGTCCCAACCACAGTGTCCCAAAATAAGCCATCATATAATCTGTGGAGTCATATGTATGGTTGGTTCTCATCAATTGTCACATTTATTTTTAGAGAAGTTCGTCCCAACGGTTCTCATCAATTGTCACATTTGTTTTTAGGGGAGTTCGTCCCAACGGTTCTCATCAATTGTCGCATTTGTTTTTAGGGGAGTTCGTCCCAACGGTTCTCATCAATTGTCACATTAAATTTTTGGGGGAGTTCTAATAATCCCAGTGAGCACGTCAAAAATGAGGCAAGCAACAACCGCCCACCTCGAAAAGCGTGCACTACACCCAGATAGTCTCCTGGCTGTCCACAGTCCCCTAAAACTGCTGTCTGCCGAAAACGGTGCCCTACAGCAACACACATTGCACAAGGTGTAAATATACTATTCGTAAAAACACAGCTTTTGCTGTTTTTCAAATAGCACAGAAAAAGAGGAGTTTTTCACCTCTGTACAGTGCTCAGAAAAATCCAGGAAAATTACGGTTGCGTTCCTTGCGACGAGTAGATCGAAATCGATTCTTTAAACGCCTTGATCTGATGCTCCTAGCTCAAGATATAAATCGGAGAAGTCGATGCTGTCCAGAAACTACCACAGCAAAAAGGAGGGTCAAAGAGGCCTCGGGAATCGTGCCAAAAGTACTAAACAGAGCGAAGTGATCAACACAAAAATCGAAGCCTTACCTCTTAGGAACGCGCTGCCGCAAAAATCGTTCGAAAATTCCTCCTGGTTAGCACACAGGGATTTTTTGACTGAACTGCGACGGAAAATGGGCCGAAAAAGGAAATCGTCGCAGTTCGCCGCGTCGCAGATAACTCGCTATGGGTAATTCCAAAAATTCTGAAAGTTTTAGGAGAGAGAGAGAAGAGAGAGAGAAAGAATTTTCCTAGAGGGCCCAAGCTCTGTTTCTCTCTCTACGGCTCGAAAACCAAGGTGAGAAAGGGAGGGGGGAGATCCTATATATAATGGGCCAAGGAATATTCTTGGGCTCCACACAGGATCGGACAGAACAGGAAACACCGAAATGGACCATCCAAAACGCACCACGTGTCCACAAAACAGGAAACAGCCGTGCAAGGACCATTGAGAGTTTGCCACGTGTCCCCCGGGTGCACGTGCTCGGTCCCCGCTCCGGGTTTTCCGGAAAATGTCAGCCAATGGGGTGCTGCCACGTGTCACCTCCCCGTCGCCTTCTAGAAGCCGTCCAACCAATGAGGGAACGCCACATGGCACACCCATCTTCGGTGCTCCCGGTGCACGGCAAGCCCATGGACCCCGCAGCCTGCGCGCCTGCCCGCGCCTGCCCGCGCTGCCCGCTGCGCTCTGCCGCGCTCCGCCGCACTCCGCCGCTGCGCCGCCGCTGCGCCGCCGCCTGCCGGTCGCCGCCGGCCGCCGCCGGTCGCCGGAACAGTAATTCCGGCTGCCGGAGTTACTATTCCGGCGTGAACAGTACTTTCGCGCCGAAAAAATCAAGTAAATATACCATTTTGATCGTTTTCGCGCGCTGAGTCCAAATCCGCCGTCCGTTTCGCCAAATTCTCATCCGAAATTTTGCCGAAAGCCCCCGGAAAAGCCCACTTGATCCGATTTTCGCGCCGAGTCTATTTCAGAGGTCCAATTTTGATTCTACAAGTTCCGTTACACCGTATAAGCCTCCTACAGTCACTGTTTAATGTTGCAACAGTTCCTGCGGAAGTCCGGATCATCACAGTAACGAGTATCACGATATAGCAGGACTGGATCACGACTCTAATCAAAGTGGGAAAACTCATCCACTATAGGGAAACCCGATCCCCAAACTGAAACATCAGTAAACAATAAGTGGGAAACTCCATCCACTAGAGGAAATCTGATACCCAATCTGGTGCATAAATAAATATCCGGTCAACCGCCCAATATCCGCGGTTGCCGCAATACCCCACAACTCACAATCAAGACCAACCTGTCCCAGACTCGAAATCTCAACTACACTATCCCAAACCCCCGCTCGAACCCGAGCAACCTGAACCACATGACTAACCAATGAGGAGAAAAGAAGCAAAACATGGTTTCTCCTAAGTCCAGTTCCAATATGATAGTGTAACAATAAATGATGGCCTATCTAGATGTCCATACAAGCATGCAAATATCCTCAAGGAAATGAAAGGGAGTAAAGCATATAATAGATCCACTAGGGTATAAACAACATGCCAGAATCCCTAATGAACTACACCTGTCCATAATCCATGGTCCGTCAAAATAATGATCAGAATAATACCCGCACATAGATCTAGCCTCCTACTCCATCGAGTAATCATACCATAAAAGACTATGTGCAACATGGCATGCTAAAAGATCACTACTATAATATATCAATCTGCATGATCTAGACCATTCCTCAAGCTTCCATCTCGATGCTAAATATAGTACAATTAAACATGCATGCTAACAATCACATAGGGTAAATCCCTTTAGGTAAGTTTTTACTATTCATCCTCATGAATATCCAAATCCCGCAAGTCCCCGATAATATTTAACATGAATATTAATCTTGCAATTCCCTTATACAATCATCCTTCCTGGCTTACCTACAATAACACACAATGTACCCTAAACATGCATGCATTCTAACATACAGAATTAGAGAACCGTCCACCGGTTCTGGAGATGAAGCAACCCACCTGAAGTGCTTTCCACAGGCAAAGCCGAAGTCGGTGAAGTGTGTAGTCACACGCTAACCCAAAATCCGCTGAAACTGCACTCTCGGTACTCCGTCGCACAAATCTCTGCTCCAACCAACCTCGCAACCACATACAACAATCAAATACTGTAAGACCCGCTATTCTTTTTGGTTATTCTTTTCCTTTCCTACGTGTAGTTGTCCGACGGGTGCTAATCTTCGACTTTTTCTGGACAGTCCGTCGGGGCTCGCGGGTATTTTTAGGTGATAGAGCTCGCGAAACGGGGAACGATGGTGCGATCGGTTCTGAATTCCGACCCCGGGATCTCCCTGAAATTAATTCTGAAGTTTCAACCCCTTTTAGGCGCTCCGGGATCCGTGCGGATGATCGGCACGTTTTTCGAGGTAAATTTTAGCCGCTGGTTTTGTCCCATTGGTTTGGGTCTTTTAAACCGGGAATTTTAGGGTTTCTTTAACTTGGTTTTCTTTTCGACGGCTAGGGTTTTGAGGGGCGCGATCCGAGAGAGAAAAGGAACGAGAACCCAACCTTTTTCGCTCTCGCTCCACTTTCCTCCGGCGTAGAATTTCACCGCGGCACCCGAGGGAGAAGGAAGGAAGCGTTTTTCGACGAGTTGATCGGGCAAAGGTGGACGATCCCTCTTCCTCCATCCCCTCTCGCGAATCAAGGTGAGTTTTTGGGCGTTCTTGATTTTTGTAGGTTTTCGTTTAGGTTCGGCTTTCGTCGTTGGTTTCGGGTTTGGGGATCACTGGGCCGCCGCCGCCGTCGTTGAAGCGGCCGCCGCCGTCGTCGGAGCGGCCGCCGCCTTCGCGGGGCCACCCGCAGGCAAGGCACCTGCGCGGGCTGGGGCCGCGCGGGGTCGCCCGCGCCCGCGGGCAGCGCGCCCGCGCGGATCGGTGCCGCGCGGGGCCGCCCGCGGGCAGGGCACCCGCGCGGGCTGGCGCCGCGCAGGGCCGCCCGCGCCCGCGGGCAGCGCGCCCGCGCGGATCGCTGCCGCGTGGGGCCGCCCGCTGGCGGGGCGCCCGCGCGGGCTGGTGCCGCGCGGGGCCACCTGTAGTGGCCCTAGTTCCCATGCAGTGTTTTTCCGATCAATCCACTGTTGGAACACCTTGTATTGGTGTATTTGGGCCACAGTGCATCAATAGGATGCTACTGATGGACCCTGTGTGATTTTACTTGCTGTATTGGCCTTCGGCTGGGTTTGCCAAAATTTCTGTAAGGATTTAGGCCAAACAGAGGTCGTAGATAGATTCAGCACGGAAAAACGCTTGAAAACGACTATTTATTTGCTTATTTTGGAGTCCGGATGCCCAAAAACGGACACCCGGAAGTTTTTAGTGGAAAATGGTGCATGGGAGGGGCCGTAGACCGCCGGGATGCCACGTGGCGGCCTGTCATTGGCCGGTTCAGGATGCGCGGTCCACAGAGCTGCGCGGCGGGGTGCACAGACCCGGCGCATGGACACGTGGCACCGCCTGATTGGCGGGCCCAGGGCGCGCGGTCTACCGGTTGGAGCGCGGCGGTGCATGGACCAGGCGGGGGACACGTGGCAGTCACCAGTTGGTCGGTGCACGCGGCGCGGTCCACGGAATTGCTGGGGAAGGCATGGACCGGGTGCATGGGACACGTGTCACGCCCTGATTGGCGGGTGCATCGTGCACGGTGCACCGGGCGCGCGGCAGGTACCTCGGGCCGCGTGCGCACGTGTGACCCACGTCGCGCTGCCGGGCGGGCAGCGGGTCAACCGGGCGGGACACGTGGCGCCCGCTCATTGGCGGGCGCCACCGCCTTACTGTGCCCAGTGTGTGGACACGTGGCGGTCACCGAGCGGCCTTGCATCGCTGTTCGCTGTTCGGCGGGACACGTGGCGGCTCCTGAGTGGCCCTGCACCGGTGTTTGCTGTTCGGTGGACACGTGGCAGCACCAGGGCGTTTCGGGCGTGAACAGTGTTGGGCCCGGGCCCAACACTGTAGGCGCCCGAAACTTTTCGGGCGCCCGAAAGTTGGGCCCGAGCCCATTTAACTTGTTTTTTTGGGCCTTTTTCTTTGGAGCCTATAAATAGGCCACCTTGGGCCGAGCTTTTCACCCCTTTTTCGTGGGAATTGGCCCTTGAGCCTTTTATGAAAGATTTTCCTCTCCCTCTTGCCAATCTTCTGGTAAAGTTTCAGATTTTCTGGAAGCCGCGACGATAGCGTTTTCTGCCTCGTAGTGCGGAGCGACAGTATACTGTTGGAGGCCCGTTTCTGTCGCAGTTTACTCTGGGAGACGTGCAGAGCTACCCCGACCTCATCTTTGGGCGATTTCTGCGACTGAAGTTGGACGAGAGGTACATCTACGTTTTCCGTGTTGACCATATTTCCCAGAAATGAGTTTTTATAAGGGTTTGGGGTACATTTTTACACCTCTTTGCTGCAGTTTGGAATCCTGACAGCAGTAACTTCGCAGAATTTTATCTTCACATCTGGATATCGGATTTCGACGATTCAAGAGCCTATCGACATCTACACTTCGCGATGATCGTTGTGATATTTTTATTGGAATTTCTGGAAAATTATTTTCAGGTGAAATTCTCGTGTGAACAGTAACCTTGTTTGCAGGTTTTGGAATAGTAATTGTTGTGTGTGATTAGTGTATAATTGAGATATGTTGTTGTACCCAGGACTGTAAGAGCACTTTTTTTGTGCTCTTTGCTCTGTGGATCTGGGAAATTGTCGATTTCTGGACTGTTTATCTGTGCCGTTCCGGACAGTTAGCGTGTTCAGGTGGGTGATCCTGCTTTCAATATCTATGGACTGCACTCTAATTCTGCAATTATAAATGCATGCATGTTAGTATTTGAACTGATTTAATCCGTGCAAACTGTATGTTAGTACCCACAGTTGATAATTGCTAAATTTGATAATCTTATTGGAACTCTTGCAACATGTGAATCATTTTAATCTGAGTACTTGCCTTAGCACATCTATTATGCATTGTACATCATACTCAGACGACCACAGTTAGATTTATGCATTGCTTTAGGTCTCCCACTTTGCTTGTTGCACTTGTCACTCTGGGCATAGTAGTTTTCCCCTGAGTCATGGGTTGGGAGGTCTAGTAGCTGTGGATGCATTGTACTCGCGTCTGGGGACCGAGTAGAGTTGGTAGCAGTCTGTAGATTGTTTATCATTGAGATAGTGACATGTTGGATCTGGGATCTTTGGGAGATGATCATAGAGACAGTGTGGATTCTTAGTTAGTGAGTGAGACAGAGATTGGATCATAGCCTGCAGGAGCCATACTTGAGATCGACAGAGATGCGCGGATACTTTGCTCGGTGGGGTCGCTACCCACGAGTGCCACTCCGGAGTTGGGCTTGCTACTTCTATCGCGGCTTGTCGATATTGGTGTCCCTCTGGCTGAGCCAGTTTTGGCAGTCATGGACATCGTCCCTCTGGCTGAGCCAGTTTTGGCAGCTACGGACATACCTACAGCAGTAGGTAGGCGCAGGTTTGCCTGGACCGTTGAGGCAGTCAGTCTGGATTGGGTGTTTTGAGTCGAGTAGCTGTAGAGACATGTTGATCATCGGTCCTTTTCCTTGAGCATTTGGTTAGAGGCATAGTAGCAGTAGATGTTTTACTTTCCAGCTTTTCTATACTGCATTTCCCTTTTGTTGCTTTATGCCTCTTGTAGACTTAGTGGGCAGGCCGTCGGGCTTGTTGGCGGCACCCACTGAGAACTACTGTGGGAGGTAGTTCTCACACCCGTTGTGGTGTCTTTTTCCCCAGGGACTTCAGCTCCAGTTCCTGCGGTGCCTGTTGTTGATCCAACTCCTACAGACCGAGGTAAGGGAATCGCGAGATAGATCCCTTTTCCTCTTTCATCATCAGCGAGAGATAGAGGTACCTGGTGATACTTTTGGTTGTGTCTATGTTTGAGAGATCTTGTAGTGAGGGATCGAGTTGTACTCTTTTATCTTTCTTTTGAGAGACTCCTGTATTCAGGTGAGGACTTTATGTATATTTTATGGGAGAGATTGTTTTATTTCTTGTAGTTAGTTAGCTTTCCTTATCGCTCTGATATCTGTTAGCATAGTTGATCTATTTTGCAGGTTAGACGTTACGTCTCTACAGGGCTTCCTGTAGGGGCGGCGGATCTGTTGGCGAGCCCGGGGTACAGTACCGACCCCGGGGCGTGACACCACCCACACCCGCGGGCAGCGCGCCAGCGCGGACCGAGGCCGCGTGGGGCCGCCCGCTGGCGGGCCGCCCGCGCGGGCTGGCGCCGCTCGGGGCCGCCCTCGCCTGCGGGCAGCGCGCCCGTGTGGGCTGGTGCCGCGCGGGGCCGCCCGCACCTGCGGGCAGCGCGCCCGCGCAGACTGAGGCGGCGCGGGGCCGCCCATAGGTGGGGCGCCCGCGCGGGCCAGTGCCGCGCGGGGCCACCCGCGCCTGCGGGCAGCGCGCCCGCGCGGGCTGGGGCCGCGCGGGGCCGCCCACAGGTAGGGCGCCCGCGCGGGCCGGTGCCACGCGGGGCCACCCGCGCCTGCGGGCAGCGCGCCCGCGCGGGCTGGGGCCGCACAGGGCCGCCCATAGGTGGGGCGCCCGCGCGAGCCGGTGCCGCGCAGGGCCATCCATGCCTGCGGACAGCACACCCGCGCGGGCCGGTGCCGCGCGGGGCCACCGCCGACTGGGCGGGGCCGCGCGGAGCTATCCGCATGCGGGACGCGCGCCGCAGGAGTCGTCGTCGTGCGGGGAATCTCCTGCGCAGGGTTTTTCTTGGAATTTGTCTTTTCTCGTCCCCTACCTGAGTCGTCGTTAAGTGTTTTGATCGCCAGGTCTTCGCCTTCGCTTCTTCAGGGACGCGGGGCGCTGTGGGGTGGCAGACGTGCTAGCACGGACGAACCGACCGCCGGTCTCCTTTCAAGGTGGGTACTTTCTCCAGGGTTAGTTGGGAAAGGGTGTACATTGTAAGATGCTAGTATGGGCAAAGGTGTTTTCTCTTCTAAAATATTCTTTATGTGCAATGCTGACCCCGTTTTACTTTATTTAAATAATCGTCTATTTATATCTGATTATGAGGCTCGTGTGACTGCACGCACACCGGTGGTTTGGCCACCGCAAGGGTGTGCTTTTTCGGAAAAGTTGTACGTTGACCCGTGTACCCCATGTGACGGTGACGTAATGGGGGCCCTCGGGGGTGGAGGGTGTGAGCGGTGATGCCGAGGCAGGTGCTCGGCAGGGGTTACCAAGGTGGGTGCTCGGAGGGGTTGCCGGGGGAGGTGCCCGGTTTGTTTTTACACAGGGTTACTTGCTGTTGAGTGCACTTTGAGGCGGTGGTTGCTCCAGTTTTTAGTGGTTTGCTGTTTATTGCCCGTTATGCTCTTACTTTTCTTTATAGTCACTGACTTCCCACCTTGTGATAGGTTCGTCTAGGGGCGAGTGCTAGGACGCCGGTGAGGCCGTGAGAGCGCTGTTCTGACTTTTAGCGACAGCAGATACAGTGACTTTTCTTTCCTCGTTCTTTTATTATTCATGTTAGTTAGATGTGGATTGCGATACCCCCGTGGGTTCGACGTGGATGTTGCCTGTTTCTTTTATCATTATTGAGTGAATGACTTTCCTTTCCTTTACTTGGCCGTTTTGAACTACGAACAACAAAAACCGAGGAAAACCATTTGCGAAAACCGATTTTAAAACGTGGGTGTCGTGTGGGCACCGTTTTTTAAAACCTTGTGGGATTTATGTGATTTCGAAAATGGTTTTACAAAATCAGGCACCGGGTGGGTGCCGTTTTAAAACTCTGTGTATTTATGTGGCTTTGAAACGGGTTTTAAAACATCGGTGTTGGGTAGGTGCCGCTTTCAAAACTCTGTGATTATTTATCCTTTTAAAAATAGTCGGCCCTTTTTCTAAGTATGAGAGTAGATAGGATGTATGGGTTGCATGTTGAATGTGTCTGTGCCTTGATCTAGTGTGGTTAAAGCTTGTATGGGACGCATTATGTTGTCAGGACGCCGTGCATATACAAAGGAGACTCTGCCCGTTTGCAGAGTGAACTTGTATATGTGGCGGGTCTGTGCACGCACTTGGGTAGATTTGTTTTCAAAAAAAAAATATTACGCTGATCTGGGAGCATCGGTGGCTCTTCTTCCACACGTTTGAACCCCCGGGGCATGACAAATACCCCACAATGCAACACAACAACAACCAACATCACAACACAACTCACTAATCATACCCCAAAATAACCAAACAACATATGATGTTTTCACAACCAGCAGAGAAGAGGTGGAATTTCACCTGCGTACAGTCCTCCAAAAATCCCAGAAAAACCACGGTTGCGATCATCGTGACGAGTAGATACAAATCGAGTACTTATACGCCCCGTTCCGACACCTGTAGGCCAAGATATAAATACAACAACGCGGGTATGTCAAGTATCCAACAACAAAATCCTGTAGGAAATCAGTCCGCAAGAAGCATAATTATCACCTTCGAAGAGTTCTCCAAAAATTCCAATAAAAATACGAGCGCGTTCCTCTCGAAGCATAGTTATCAATCAAGTCCTTAAACACCTCATTCCAATGCTCGTAGACCGAGAAATCCCAAGAATACACCACCGCTGTCCAAAAACTCACAGCAGTACAAGGGGTCAAAGATTGCCTCGGGAACCATGCCAAGAACTCAAAATGAGGCAAAGAAATCAACACGGAAAACGAATACGTACCTCTTGTGAACGCGTTACCATGAAAATCAGCTCAAAAGTCCATCGAGGTAGCTCAGGGGGTCTCGCGCACTGAAATGTGACGGTAGAAGCCAAAATCCACGAAACGTCGCAGTGCGCCGCGTCGCAGAAAGCGCGGATGTCGAGGCCTCCAAAAAATCTGAAAGTTCTTCACAAGATGCTCCACAAGATGATGAACAAGTTTGCTAAGGGTCACACAGGGAGAGGAGCTCGGGAAGAAGGCCCAAATGCGCTGCCAAGAGGGCCTTTTATAGTCAAACTGAACAAATCAGAAATTTCCATCTATGTCCCCTCTTTCGGGCGCCTGGAGGGATTCGGGCTGCTACAATCCACCAAAACGTACCCCAAACCATCAGCGCCCGAATCAACCACAGCACGCCACGTGTCACCCGAACAGCATACAGCCAATGCAGCCAATCGGCTGCTGACACGTGGCCATCGCACAGCGCACAGCAAGCCTGGCCATCCCGCTTGCGACACGTGGCCGAGCTCCTCGCGCTCGTGCTGGCGCCTCGATCGGCGCGCCCACGTGCGCGCACCCGCGCTGTTGCCGACCACGCCGTGCACGCCGCCCGAGACAACTGCTCCACTGGTCCGTGGACCGCGCCTAAGAACCCACCTATGACAAAATGCCACGTGTCCACATTACGCCAACCAGGATACGCCACGTGGCACGCACCGCCGCTGCACCGCGCCTGCCCGCGCCGCGCGCCTGCCCGCGTCGCGCGCCTGCCCGCGCCCGCGCGCCTGCCCGCGCCTGCTCCGCCGCTTGCCCGCCGCCGCGCTCCGCCGCCGCCGGCGATGCCCTGCCGGCCGGAACAGTAGCCCACTGTCTCGAAAAACGTGCTTTTGCATCCGGACTCTGAAAAATACAAGTAAATAGCCCAGTTTCTCCATTTTCGCGCACTGAATCCAAATCCGCTGTCCATTTTTCCAAATTCCATTTCCAAAAATTGTCGAAGGCATCCGGAAAGGTGTTCTTTTGTCCAAATTTCACGATGAGTCAAATTTTAATATCCGTTTCGCACGAAACCACTTCTAAACATCCGACGGGGTCAACTGATTACCCGTGTAATCGATTTAACACCCTGAGTCCATCACTTATGTCCAATTGGTGCACCAACACCGCCGACATGCCACATAGGCCTCCAGAAGCTGCTGGTCACACTAAAGAAGCCCTGCAGAGATCCGGGTCACAACATCCTCCCCCACTAAAAGAAAGTTTCGTCCTCGAAACTAACACAACTCAAACAGGAGTCACAAATACCAAGGGTAAGTGCTCAACATCACCGTCTCCAGCTCCTAAGTCGCTACTCACTCCCCGTGATTTCTCCTCAACACCAACAGAAACAACCAGTACGGCATGGCCCGATTGCGCAATTTCCTCACCTCATGAGCTAGAATTCGCAACGGGCATCCCTCGTACTCCAAACACTCACAGATCTCAAATGGAGTAAGTCAATCACGGGCGAGGGATCCAAAATCAAAACACTCCTGAGCTGAGACGTGAAAAACCAAAGGGCCCGTGTGGGCATGCGCCCGCACGGGGCTCTGTTGCCGCGCGCCGCCGCCCGCACGGGCTTGCGCCCGCGTGGGGCTCTGCTGCCGCGCCGCCGCCCGCGCGGGCCTGCACCCGCACGGGGCGGCCAGCTGCCACGCCGCCGCCGGCGCGGGGTGGCCTGCTGCCGCGCCGCTGCCCCTGCGGGCCTGCACCCGCGCCGGGCGCCATGTCGTCGCGCCGCCGCGCGGGCTTGTACCCGCGCGGGGCCTCTGCTACCGCTGCCGCCGTGCCGCGCCCGCGCGGGGCTTGTGCCCGCACGGGGCCTCTGCTGCCACTGGCGCCGCGCCCGCGCGAGGCTCTGCTGCCGCGCCGCCGCCCGCACGGGCTCACGCCCGCGTGGGGCGACCTGCTGCCGCGCCGCCGCCCGCGCGGGCCTGCACCCGCGCGGGGCGGCCTGCCTGCCGCGCCGCCGCCCGCGCGGGCCTGCGCCCGCGCGGGGCGACAGGCCCGCGCGGGGCGACCTGTCGCCGTGCCCGCGCGGGGCCTCTGCTGCCGCTGCCGCCGCGCCGCGCCGCGCCCGCGTGGGGTTTGTGCCCTCACGGGGCCTCTGCTGCCGCTGCCACCGCTGCCGCCACGCTTGCGCCCACGCGGGGCTCTGCTGCCGCGCCGCCGCCCGCACGGGCTTGTGCCCGCGCGGGGCGACCTGCTGCCGCGCCGCCGCCCGCGCGGGGCTTCACCCACGCAGGGCGGCCTGCTGTCGCGCCGCCGCCCGCGCAGGGCGACCTGCCGCCGCTTCGCCGCGCGGGCTTACGCCCGCGCAGGGCCTCGCCACTACTGCTACCCTCCTTCTTGCCGCCGTGTGCTTGCGTGTTCCGGCTGCCACGTTTTAGCGTCGAGTCGTTGTAGTGTCGTGTCGCCGTTTCCTTTTTAAATATCTTCGTACTTAATGGTTGTTTTCTGGGGACTCCTGTCACGCCCCGGGGGTCTTGCTCAGCGAAAAAGAAAGAGTTGTTAAATTATTTTTTTTTTGAAATTCGGTCCTCCCCGGCACGTGCCCAGACCCGCCGCATATACAGATTTACTCGAAAATCGGGCAGAGTCTCCTCTGTATATGCACGGCGTCGCGGCTATTACAACATCTTAACACAAGCATTCAGTTAATCACAACAGCTCGATATTTAAACAACAATGCAGACTGAATACAATGCCCGTCGCCAGTCAAGTTGAAAGGATAAACTCACAGTTTTGAAAACAGGTCCACACGACCCAAGGTTTTGAAAATAGTTTGGAAAGATGCCATAAATCTACAGGGTTTGGAAAACAGGTCCACACGACCAGAGGTTTTGAAAACAGTTTAGAAATCCCGTAAATCAACATGGTTTGGAAAACGGGTCCACACGACCCCATATTTTTGAAAGATAGTTTTCGAAGTTCTTTTTCTTTTCTAGTTATTTTGCTTTGGAAAACGGCCGAACGGGGATAATAAAAGAACCATAATTTCAAATCCAGAATACCAGTAATCAACATCCACACCGACCCCACAAGGGTATCGTGAACCACACCGTAGTCTACAGTACCAAATGAAATGCAAGGAAAGGTAAAGGAGATACAGACTAGGGCTCCTCACTGCCCGACCACTCCTGCCTTGACCTCACCGTCGTCTACCGCTCACCCCTGGAAGAACCTGTCACGGAGTGGGTAGTCAGCGACACGTGATAATAATAATAAGCAAGAAAGAATGCCAAACCCAGCAGTAAGACTATCCGGAGCAACCACTCGGCTCATTGGAAAAGTAACACGCGAACACCTGCAATACCTGTAATACCCGTAACACCTGTAGCACCTACGCACCTTCATCTCGTCGGGCACCTACCCCGACAGATCGCACCGCTCACACCTTGGGGCACCTGACCTCGTCGGACACCTATCCCGACAGGTCACACCTCTCCCCCCCCTTTTGATGCCTCAAACCCCACACCTATGGGGGCCACCACTACCTCACCGCGTGGGTTTACACGGGTCGAAGACCGCTTTCCCGGAAAAGAGCACCCTTTGCGGTGGCCAGACCGCGGGTGCGCGTGTCGCAACTACGAGCACAGTGACCAAGATACAGGATAATATCGCAATCATAGAGACCGTCAGCATTAGTAACCATAATATGCAGTTAGTAACTATCCAAAAACACCGATTCTATGCTTAGTCTCAAAGGGAACCCACCTTTTTCGTTGTCGCGTTGCTGGTCGACTCTAGGTTCTTTCGCGTCTCAGTGTGCCTGCCCGGACCTACACGATCCTGTCGCACAGGAGTTAGTAACTCCAACCTTCCGAAAGGTAAATAAAGATAAAAGGACTGCGGAACACTCAACCCTTCCGGTCGATCATGGGGCACGCCCCGCCGATTCGGCAAAGATGGCGACGTCCCGGGCGAGGCCAACGACGCGGACGGCCCCGGGCTCCCGCGGAACCCTCCGGCGTCTCCCCCCCCCCCTTGCTGCCCGCATGCAGGGCTGCCCGCATGCGCGGGTGCGCGTGCGCCCGGCCCGCGCGGGCTGTGCGGGCGCGCTGCCCGCACCCGCGGGTGCGCACGCACGGCCGCGCCGCCCGTACGCGGGTCGCGCGCGCCCCGCGCGGCCCGTGCGGCCGTGCCGCCCGCATGCGGTGTTGCCCGCAAGCGCGGCTCCGTGCGCGCCGGACTCCGGCGATGACGTCGCCCCTCCCCTCCCCCTCTCCCTCGTTTGCTCAAAACAAGAATTGACGAAAACAAGAATTGACAAACAACAAGAACCCTAACGTGCTCACCTTGGTAGACTGAGGGGAGGATGGTTCCGATCCTGCGTGCTCGGCTTCAAGGGATGTGAGGTCGTCCCTCTCTTTCCTTGGTCTCGCTGCCTTGATCCTCCACACGATCGGTGAGGAAGGGGGTAAGGTTGGGGGAGTTGGCTCCTCGTCCGCGCTCGGGGTGTCGTACGCCTAGAGTGAGAGGGGTTGAGACAGATATAGAACCCTGTTTTCCCAAGATGCGACAAAACCCGAGCGGTCAGAATGAGAAATGGGAACGGACCCATTTCAAGTCAAAATAAAACAATAGGTCGGGTTCGAACCGGGGTCCGGTCTGCCTGGTAACCCGCATTGATCGCCTGAACCGTTAGCCACCTTCTGGAATTTATTCTGGGAGATTCCGGAGTCGGAATCCAAAACCGATTGCGCCGACGGTCTCCGTTTCGCGAGCTTTATTGACTAAAAATACTCACGAGCCCCGACGGTCTGCCCGGAAATAAAGAATTATTAGTTCACCCTCCGGACCCCTGAAACGAAATGCGAAATAAAGAAAACCCAAAAGTAGACCCAAGAACAGAACCACAGCATTTTAAACCAGCGGCTACTACACCACTCACCTCTTAAAAACGAGTTTCGTCCCCGAAACTCAATCCTGGTTGGCGGTGAAAAGATAGGGGTAGCCCTCCCTCATCTTTGACTCCAGCTCCCACGTCGCTTCCCGCTCCTCGTGGTTGCTCCAGAGCACCTTCACGTAGGGGATGACTCGGTTTCGAAGCGTCTTGCTCTCTTTTGCTAGGATTCGCACCGGGGTTTCCTCGAAGCTTAGGTCCTCCTTCAGTTCGAGTGTCGAGACGTCCAGGACATGCGATAGGTCGGGGAGGTATTTCTTGAGCATTGAAACGTGGAACACGTCGTGGACCCGGCTGAGGTTCGGCGGTAGGGCAAGGCGGTAAGCCACTGGGCCAATGCGCTCCAGGATCTCGAACGGCCCCACAAACCGTGGGCTTAGCTTGCCTTTCAGCCCGAAGCGCTTGATTCCTCTGGACGGCGAGACCCGCAGAAACACGTGTTCTCCCACCTGGAATTCTAGGTCGCGGCGTCTCCGATCCGCGTAGCTCTTTTGCCGACTCTGGGCGGTCAGTAGGCGCTTCCTGATGAGGCGTACCTTCTCTTCAGTTTCCTCCACCAAGTCGGGTCCCAAGAACTTCCGTTCTCCTAAGTCGTCCCAACAGATTGGGGATCGGCAACGTCTGCCGTATAAGGCCTCGTAGGGTGCCATCTGGATGCTGGCCTGGTAGCTGTTGTTGTAGGCGAATTCAACGAGGGGCAGGTAACGCTCCCAACCGACCCCCCAGTCTAGCACACAGGCTCGCAGCAGGTCCTCCAGCGTCTGGATCACTCGCTCCGACTGTCCGTCCGTCTGCGGGTGGAAGGCCGTGCTGAACTGTAGTTTGGTCCCCAAGGCCTGCTGTAGGCTCTGCCAAAACTTCGAAACAAAGCGTGTGTCTCTATCCGATGTGATCGATGCCGGCACTCCATGCAGTCTCACAATCTCGCTGAGGTAGACTTGAGCCAACCGCTCTCTGGTCCAGGTTGTGGGTAGGAAGTGCGCTGACTTGGTTAGCCGGTCAACAATGACCCAGATTGCGTCGTGCCCCTGCTGTGAACGTGGGAATCCAGTGACGAAGTCCATGGTGATCTGATCCCACTTCCACTCCGGCACCGGTAAGGGTTGTAGCTTTCCCGCCGGCCGCTGATGCTCTGCCTTTATCTGCTGACATACCAGGCAATGCGCAACGTGATGAGTCACATCCCCCTTCAGCTTGGGCCACCAGAAAGTCTGCTTGAGGTCCCTGTACATCTTCGTGCCCCCCGGATGTGCCGCATAAGGGGCGCGGTGTGCCTCAGCTAGGATTTCCTCCTTCAATTCCGGGGTATCCGGCATGCAAATCCGCCCGCGGAACCGTAGAGTGCCGTCGTCTTCCACTGAAAAGTCACCTTCTTGATCCGGCGAGATCTTGTCTCGTACGAGCTGTAAGTGCGAGTCCGCCTGCTGTCCCTCTCGAATTTTCTCGAATAGCGTCGGCTTTACCACCAAAGCCAACAGTTGTGCAACCGTGCCCATTGGTACCACCTCCAACTTCAATCGTGAGAATTCCGCGATCAAGGTGCTCTGCTCAGTTATCGCGCGTGCCGTCGTCTCTTCTGGTTGCCCCTTCCTGCTCAAAGCGTCTGCCACTACGTTTGCTTTCCCGGGGTGGTACTGGATTGTTAGATCGTAATCCTTCAATAGTTCAAGCCACCGCCTCTGCCGCAAGTTTAGTTCCTTTTGGGTGAACAGGTACTTAAGACTTTGGTGGTCAGAAAAAACATTACTGTGGACACCAAAGAGGTAGTGTCTCCATAACTTTAGAACAAAGACCACTGCAGCCAGTTCCAAATCGTGTATCGGGTAATTCTTTTCGTAATCCTTCAGCTGCCTGGAAGCATAGGCTATTACTTTTCCCTGTTGCATCAATACACCCCCAAGGCCGATCCTCGATGCGTCGCAGTACACCTCATAGTCCTCTCCGGGTGTTGGTAGTACAAGAATTGGTGCCCTGGTTAGCCTTCTTTTGAGTTCTTCGAAGCTCTCCTGGCATTGTGTCGACCACACAAACTTTTCTCCTTTCCTAGTCAACCGGTTCAGAGGGGCGGCTATCTTCGAGAAGCCCTCGACAAAGCGTCGGTAGTACCCAGCCAGGCCCAAGAAACTGCGGATCTCCGTTACCGTAGTTGGCGGCTGCCAGGCCGTTACGGATTCCACCTTCTTGGGATCCACGGCTATTCCTTTTGCCGAGATCACGTGCCCTAAAAAGCCCACCTCGCGTAGCCAGAATTCGCACTTCTTGAGCTTAGCGAACAACTCGTGGTCCCTGAGGGTCTGGAGGATCATTTGCAGATGTTGCTCGTGCTCCTCGTCAGTGGGTGAATAGATCAGTATGTCGTCGATGAAGACCACTACGAACCGGTCTAGGAAGGGCCTGAAAATTCGGTTCATCATATCCATGAAGACTGCGGGGGCGTTCGTAAGCCCGAAAGGCATAACCGTAAATTCGTAGTGGCCATACCGGGTGTAATATCTGCGGGTTTCTGGGAGCCCGAATCCTTTTATTTTAATTTTTCTTCGCACCGCGTTCTGCTTACGGGGGCTGAATGGCGGTTTTTAATTCCTTGTTTCTAGGCAGACCGTCGGGGCTCGCGGGTATTTTTTAGAAAATAAAGCTCGCGAAACGGAGATCAGCGGTGCGATCGGATCTGATTTTCGACCCCGGAACCTCCCGGATTAATTTTCAGAAGTTTCTTGGCTGTTCGGGCGTTTACCACGTTTTTCGAGGTAAACCAGACCCGGGTTCATTTTCTTTTAATTTGGGGATTTAGGTTTTCTTGTCTTTCCCCCGCTCCGCTCTGGACCGACTGTTTTAATTTTGTGTTGGGTGACTTAGGTTTTCCCACTTTTCCATTCCGTACGCTCCTTCCCTTTCGAGTGCGAGCAAGAGAGAGAAAAAAAGAAACCCTTCCTCCCGACTCGGCTTTCTTGCAAAGCGGCGTGAAGAACCGAGGAGCGCGACGAGGAGAAGGAAGGGACCATCGCTCTTCCCACGGAACCCGGCGAGCGAGCGTGGCACGATCCTCTTCTCTTCCTCCCTCTTCATCGGCGAATCGGAGGCGCGTAGTTTCGGTGAGTTTTTAAATTGTACCTAGGGTTTCTTTCGGATCATCGCACGGGAGGGGGGGGAGGCGGTGCACCCCGGTCGGCCGCACCACCGCCGTCGCGAGGCGCCGATGCGCGCAGGGCTAGGGCACCCGGGCGTGCGGGTCGGGCACCCGCGCGAGCCTGGGCGCCGCGCGGGGTCGCCCGTGCGTGCGGGTCGGGCACCCGCGCGGGCCTGGGCGCCGCGCGAGGTCGCCCGTTCGTGCGGGTCGGGCACCCGCGCGGGCCTGGGTGCCGCGCGGGGTCGCCCGTGCGTGCGGGTTGGGCACCCGCGCGGAGCCTGGGCGCCGCGCGGGGCCGCCCGTGCGTGCGCGCTGGGCGCCCGCGCGGGACCTGGGCGCCGCGCGGGGCCGCCCGTGCGTGCGGGCTGGGCACCCGCGCGGGACCTGGGCGCCGCGCGAGGCCAGGCACCGAGCAGGGCCGCCGCTGTCAAGGAGCCGTGCGGGCCTCACACCGCACAGGGCCCTGACACGCGTGCGGCCAACGCGGCAGCACGGTCACCGCCGCCGCGGGTTCCGACTCGGCCGCCGCCGCCGCCGTCGGACCCGAGAGCCCCGTTCCACGACGGGATCCGGACAATCTGTATTTATTTCCTTGTGTTATGTTGGGTGGGCGCTGACTTCTTCCCGGTGGACTTTGTAGTTTCGGGGAGCGCACCGGGACACGGGGGTGTAGCGCTTTGATCATCGCTCGTAGAGGTGGGTTTTTTATTCTTAAGTCTTAGCATTTAGCTCTATCATGTTGGACGGGGTCAACCTTATGTGTACTTGGGTTAAACATGGTAGGGAGGCATCAATTATTCGTTTATGGCTTTACGGTTCTTATGATTAGATATACATATTGTTTCATATGGTTCTCATGCATGGATAGGTGTATGTTGTGAATATATATTGTTTCATATGATTCTCATGCACGGATATGTATATATTATTTCATACGGTTCTCATACATAGATATGTATATATTGTCTCACATGGTTTGCGTACATGCACATATATATATTGTTCACGGTTACTATGCTCGGCTGCAACACGCGCACCCGCAGTTTGGCCACCGCGAAGGGTGCGCTTTTCCGGAAAAGTGGTCCATGACCCATGTATACCCACAGGACGGCGTGGGGCCTCTTTAGTTGTGGGGCTTGGATGCGCCAAGGTGTGAGCGGTGCGACCCGTCGGTTTAGTTGTCCGACGTGGGAGCGGTGCGACCCGTCGGTTTAGTTGTCCGACGTGGGAGCGGTGCGACCCATTCGGTTTAGTTGTCCGATTTGGGCGCGGTGCGATCCGTCGGTTTAGTTGTCCGACGGGATCGGGTATTGCAGGTTACAGGTGTTTGATTTTACTTTTCCCTTGCGAGGGTGGTTGCTCCGGATAGACTACGGTTGGATGTTTTCTTTACCTGCTTTACTATTATCACTTTTGTTTAGTCGCTGACTTCCCACTTTACGACAGGGTCCTACAGGGGGGAGAGTTAGGCGACGGCGAGGCCGCGGCTAGAGGTTTTGGGTCCCAGGAGACCGGAACAGTACTTTACCTCTTACTTTCGCATTCCATTTATTATTTGTAGACTGTGGATGGTTCTCGATACCCTCGTGGGGTCGGTGTGGATGTCGGTACGGTGACAAATGAATTGTTTAGTTTTCTTTACATCTCTGTGGGCCGCTTTGGAAAATAAAATAGCAAATAAAAGAACAGATTGCGAAAACTACTATTTCAAAACTCGGGTGCCGTGTGGGCACCGTTTTCAAAACCTTGTGGATTTATGGTTTGCGAAAATGGATTTCAAAACCTAAGTGTCGTGTGGGCACTGTTTTCCAAACCCCTGAGTTTATGTTGCTTTCGAAAAAGGGTTTTCAAAATATGGGTGCCGGGTGGGCGCCGTTTCAACAATTGTGGGTTTTATCCTTTCAAACTAATCGGCCGCGAGTTTATTCAGCACATTGTGAATGATTGAATGTTTACTCGTTATTGAACATTGTACAAACCGCGACGCCGTGCATATACAGGGGAGACTCTGTCCGTTTGTAGAGTGACCCTGTATATGCGGCGGATCTGGGCACGCGCCGGGGAAGAAGGTTTTCAAAAAAAAAAAAATAAATACATACCTTTTGTAATCCGTTTCCGCTAAATTAAACCCCCGGGGCGTGACGGATTAAGATGGTATCAGAGACTTAGCTTTCAATCACAACAATTGGTGCCGACGTCCACAGGAATACCTCACTTAACTACAAAGGAATGGAATGGATAGGTTATAGTAGATTAGGACGCGAGTGATCGAGGGGGGGGGACGAGTCTGGGTCCTTTTCTCTCGATGAGGGGTTCGTTGCTTGTTAGCGGAGTCTAGAGCTGACTTATGTTTTTGCGTACAGACATGGCTCGTACTAGATCATCGGCCGAGGATGCAGGGGCAGACGCGACGACGTCGGCGGCTGCAGAGAACCAGCGCCTGCAACAACAACTGAGGGACATGGCGGGGCAGCTGGCGACTCTCACGGCTCACGTGCGTCAGTTGACGCAGCAGCAACCGGCCGCGACGGTGACGGTCGCCACCGCCCCTCCGCAGGGGCCAGGCGCGCCGGCGACGGGGGTCAGCGCAGGAGTGGCCCCTACAGCGACTGCCGCAGTCGAGGTACCACCACCCCAGACGACGACACCAGCGGCGGTAACCGCGACAGCAACTGCGGGACCGGCACCGGGAAGCACCAGCGGGGGTGCCTCGGGGGAGACCGTGATCACCCCTTCCCCTTCGGTGGCTGCCGCCGCCACGGGGGAGGGGTCAGTTCCGCTGACTGAGCGGGACCGCGTGCGGGCCAACCTGGCCGACTTTAAGAAGTACGACCCACCCACGTTCGACGGGGAGACGACTGATCCTTGGGTCGTCGAGAAGTGGGTGGGGTCACTGGAAAAGTTATTTGAGGACTTACTCATGGAGGACGGCGAGCGGGTTCCCCTGGCGGTTCACTTCCTGGAGGGGAACGCCCGCTTATGGTGGAAGACGGTACGCTCTGATCCCACAAAGGGCACCGCCGTACTCCCGTCATGGACAGCGTTCAAACAGGAGCTGTTTGGAGCCTTTTTCACAAGCAGCGTTAAAAAGTGTAGGTTATTTATAGGATCCACAAGGATCTAAATAGGTACTATCAAACAACTAGAGGGGGGGTGAATAGGTGTAATACTTAAAAACTCAATCTCAGTGCAAAATAAAAACCAATGCGGAAAATAAAAACAGCACACCGAGATATACGTGGAAACTCCAATCCAGGAGAAAAACCACGGGACCAACACGCAATAACAATCCACTAAGAATAGAAGAATAACAAGGTGATTACCGACTCCACGGACTCAACCCCTCCTTCAGCTTCTTCGGACCTCGCGCTGACCGGTTGGATATCCACGCAATAACAATCCCTAAGAAAAGAAGAATAACAAGGTGATTACCGTCTCCACGGATTTAACCCCTCCTTCAATTTCTTGGACCTCGCGCTCCACCGTTTTGCCCGTCCACTGCTCACGTTCGAATCCACGAACGCACGCTTCGAATCCACGAAACGCCTTTAGCACACCGAATCCACGATGCCACGTCGAATCCACGACGCAAACTCAGTCGATAAGAATATTGACTTCGATGGTGATCCTTTGCTTAGATTATCAATGAAGAACCGTAGAAGAAATCTCTAAGCAAAGATTAGATCAATTCGACCAAAGATATGTTCTTGAAGGAACCATCGAATTGACCTAAAAGAGGCTATAAAGAAGAACGATAAAAACCTAGCCTCTAGGGTTGCTCTCAAGTGTTTTATAAATTAATCGGTAGAGAACCCACGTTTTTGAGAAACCCTAAGTGTCAATTTATAGTTTAGAAACCTTTGGAAAGAGATAAGAATCAAAAACATACCTTATCTGGAAATTTTCAGGACGGCGATCCGGATCGGATTTACTGCGATCCGGATCGTCGTAACGAGATTGACGATTCCAGAAAACCAAGGGTTCGGGATCCGGATTGCATTGCCCGATCCGGATCGTTCATACAAATCAGAAAACTTAACATTCGGGATCCGGATCGGAAATTGCATGGATCCGGATCGAAGTCTTGTATGAAGCAACAACCTTCGGGATCCGGATCGTTGGCTCTGATCCGGATCCTGAACATGTCCGAACACCAGTTTTTGATTATTTATGCAATTAAAAGTTCATCCAAGTGTTTCTACACTATAAGAAAGTATTCGGATCACCACAATTATTTAGTTAAACATACCTGATCCTCTTGAATACTTTCTTCTTGAGATTGATGTAACTGATCCACAATTCTTCAACTTCAATCTTCAAGACTCAAGACACTGAGTGTCAACTTGAGCTCTTGTTGAATCTTCTCTAAGTCTTTGATTGCTGATTGACAATTTGATCCCTTTAAGACTCCGACTCAACTCACTGACATGACTCACGAAATATGCCAACACCAAAATGCCGTAACAATCTCCCCCTTTGGCAATTTCGTGACAAAACCCAAAAATACATAAAAGCTCAAAACACTCATCTTAAACCAAAAAATCGAAACTCAATGTCATCACCAAAACATTGATTTTCTTTGCGTGAAAGATCCAATAAATACAAAATTACATTCGAACCAAACAGTCCTAGAACATACTCTATGACTTAGGACTTGGAGTCTTAAAGTGATGTAATTCCTGCAAAACCAAAACTCCAAACAAAATCAAACGTTAGTCGTTAGAAATTAGAATCCTACATTTGATCCGTCTTCCTTTTGGTTCTTTTGTTTTTTCTTTGTCTCCCCCTATCTTGAGCATCTCTAACATGTTCTCCATGTTCTCCCCCTTTGTGATACGATCATCATTTTCCGTTCTCCCCCCTATCTCGATGATCTCATCTCTGTCTCCCCCTATTTCTCTTCTCCCCCTTTTTGTCACAAATTGTCAAACAGTGAACATACTAGACAAAAGGAAATCACTAACAGCATTAGTTCATAGAGAAAGAGAGATAAAAGCTCAGTTCCGGTATATAACAAAAATGCAGATTGCGTACCTGTACCAGAAAGCAAAAATCAAATAATTTCTTGAAACAAATCCAGATTTTGGAATCTTTTCAAATACCGATTTGTATTCCATCAAGAAATCCATTTAAGTGCTTTGAAAAACAATGAATTCACATAGATGCCATTCAATCCAATTAATTTCACGAAATTAAAAAGATTTACTCCAAAATCATGAAAAATAAAGGTAAAACATTATAAACCGTTTTTCATGTTATATTCATCAAACACAAGTCATCAAAAATGATCTTGAGATCCAAACTCTATCAAGATGTAACGGATTTACAAAGATGACTTACGGAGATTTCCAAATGACATCAATTCTGAATTTTTACCCTTTCAAATTTGAGATAAGCACTAAAATACCTAAGGGTGGCTCTTTGAGCATCTTTCAACTATTCCACCTTATACCAACCAGGAGATTGTTCAAAATATAAGAGTTTTGCATATAAATCTCCAAATGCTTCAACTAAAGATTTTCTCATAAAATACTATCAAGCATCCATAACATGTGGTAGCTTCACACACAAACCGGACGACCGGGGTGGCAGCTCTTTCCAGCATGTGGTGGTAGTTTTCACACTCCTTTCGGATGTAACTCTTTCCACATCTTTCATAATTCAATTATTTACCCTTGTAAGAAGGCAATCTCTTACGTGAAAGAATTAAATCCCAAATTTTAGTCAATCGGTTGTCTCATGTTTATCACAAAGAACTCACACAACCGAGATAGATTAAGCATCTGAAGATCACACATGATTTCTAAAATTTGATGCTTATAATATCAAAAACTCCTATAATGAAGTATCTTCAAGATTATGATTATGAAGTAAAGTTGATAATCCATATAAAATTAATTTGGAGTGAATGAAAGTGAAAACCCTTTTTTTTTTTTATTCAATGCACTTGTTCGTTAAAAACCTTTTGTTTAAAAACAAAACATAAAAACGAAGAGCATTGAAAACATGTAATGCAAAGATCAAGAACAATATGAAAGAAAAACCGATCAAAGCATTACATACAGTCATAAGCTAATTAGAACTTAAGACAAGGAAAGATATCACCTTTCCGAATCCAAAATCGCTGGATTTTGGATTGTCTTGATTCGTTGTGGCCGGGGGTTGTCCGCTTTGACTGTTGATCCACCTTAGGTCTTTGCCTCGCAGTGATCCACTTGTATGATTGATGATGTGGCTCGGACCTTTGGTGGGTTGAGTGAACTCCTTTGACTTGATGTGTCTTTTGATTCCGTTGAGTTCGCTCCGTAGATGAAGTTGCCGAAGAATTTTTCTTTCTCTTTTTCGGGCAATCCTTCACCAAATGTCCTTCAAGTCCACATAGGTGACAAGTTCTTCCTTTCAATTTAGTTGTGGAACTTGAAGCCTTCACAGTTTGGTTCTTTTTGAATCCCAAACCAACCTTGCTTGTTTGACCTAATCCGGACATACATTCAAGTTTCTTGGAACCGGTTGAAATCCTTTGTATGTCGGATTTAAGTTGATGAACTTGCTTGGTCAATGCTTGATTGGTGACATGAATTTCCTCAAACTGCTTTTCAAGAAAATCAATCTTGTTAATATGGGAATTAACGACCATTTCCGATTGATTTATCTTTTCTTGGAGGATTTTATTATTATCCAATAAAAGCTCTCGTTCCTCCTCGAGATCATGAAGTTTGATCTTTAAAGCATGATTCTCGTCTTGATCTTCAAGTCGTTGCTTTCTCAACTTCTTGATATGTTTGGCCATCTTCTTAGATTCCGCAAGAAGTTGTTGATATGCCTCAACGAGTTCTTCCTCGTCCGACTCCCCCTCACTTGATGACTCTCCGCCGGTTGTCGATGTTTCATACAAAATCAAAGGAGTAGAGTCAGTGACTAAAGATGATAAACACTTATTAGAAGAGGGAATATGAGAGGCATGAGAGGCAACAACTTTTTCCTCTTTACATGAGGTCGATTCATTAGAAGTAGAATCGTCCCAAGTTTTCGCTTGCAAAGCCTTCTTTTTATATGATTTCTTAGAAGGACAATCCATAGAAAAATGGCCGTAGCCTTTGCATCGATAGCATTGGATTTCCCCTTCGAAATCATCTTTCTCTTTTTCTTTAGAGGGTTTTGCAAAGCTTTTGAGGTTAGAGGATTTAGAACCCGATGATCCTTTAGATGGTTTCGTGGATGAAGATCCATCGGTTCGATTCTTCCAAAATTTCCGACGAAATTTCTTTGTGATCCGCGCCAATTGTTCTTCAAAATCGGCAAAAGAGATTTCATCGTCGGAACTTGATTCGCTATCTTCTTCCTTTGTCGATTTGAATGCAATACCTGTAAGCTTAGAAGAAGACTTGGAAGAAACTTGATTAGTAGAAAAAGTCATTTCATAAGTTTGCAAAGCACCTACTAATTCCTCTACTCTCATCTCATCCGGATGACTAACGGTTTCAATGGCGGTAACCTTTGCCCTAAACCGTTCCGAAAGAGTCCGAAGTATCTTTCTTACAATTTTCGACTCTGGGATCTTTTCTCCTAAATTAGCACATGTATTTATTACATCTTGAAGTCTAGTGTAATAATCTGTAAACAATTCATGCTCTTCCATATGAATAGAGTCAAATTGACTTGTAAGCATCTGGAGCTTTTGAATTTTTACAAGATTAGTACCCTCATGTGTAATTTTGAGAATATCCCAAATTTCCTTCGCGGTTTCACACGCGGAAATTCTTGTAAATTCAGTCGAGGAAAGAGAATTAAATAAAGCGTTCATACCTTTCCCATTGTAAGAAGATCTTTCAAATTCCTCTTTGGACCATCTAGAGCGAGGTTTTGGGGTAGTAGAATTTCCTACTTCCTCAACAGGATGCACCCAACCGCATTCCACGGATTGCCATACCCGCTCATCAATTGCGATGAGAAAAGCTCTCATCCGCACTTTCCAATAAGCATAATTAGTCCCATCAAAAAGAGGAGGTCTATAAATATTACCACTTTCACCCAACATGATAGATAAACCTAAAACCCTCTCTGATACCACTTGTTGGTTATTATAGGATCCACAAGGATCTAAATAGGTACTATCAAACAACTAGAGGGGGGGTGAATAGGTGTAATACTTAAAAAACTCAATCTCAGTGCAAAATAAAAACCAATGCGGAAAATAAAACAGCACACCGAGATATACGTGGAAACTCCAATCCAGGAGAAAAACCACGGGACCAACACGCAATAACAATCCACTAAGAATAGAAGAATAACAAGGTGATTACCGACTCCACGGACTCAACCCCTCCTTCAGCTTCTTCGGACCTCGCGCTGACCGGTTGGATATCCACGCAATAACAATCCCTAAGAAAAGAAGAATAACAAGGTGATTACCGTCTCCACGGATTTAACCCCTCCTTCAATTTCTTGGACCTCGCGCTCCACCGTTTTGCCCGTCCACTGCTCACGTTCGAATCCACGAACGCACGCTTCGAATCCACGAAACGCCTTTAGCACACCGAATCCACGATGCCACGTCGAATCCACGACGCAAACTCAGTCGATAAGACTATTGACTTCGATGGTGATCCTTTGCTTAGATTATCAATGAAGAACCGTAGAAGAAATCTCTAAGCAAAGATTAGATCAATTCGACCAAAGATATGTTCTTGAAGGAACCATCGAATTGACCTAAAAGAGGCTATAAAGAAGAACGATAAAAACCTAGCCTCTAGGGTTGCTCTCAAGTGTTTTATAAATTAATCGGTAGAGAACCCACGTTTTTGAGAAACCCTAAGTGTCAATTTATAGTTTAGAAACCTTTGGAAAGAGATAAGAATCAAAAACATACCTTATCTGGAAATTTTCAGGATGGCGATCCGGATCGGATTTACTGCGATCCGGATCGTCGTAACGAGATTGACGATTCCAGAAAACCAAGGGTTCGGGATCCGGATTGCATTGCCCGATCCGGATCGTCATACAAATCAGAAAACTTAACATTCGGGATCCGGATCGGAAATTGCATGGATCCGGATCGAAGTCTTGTATGAAGCAACAACCTTCGGGATCCGGATCGTTGGCTTGATCCGGATCCGAACATGTCCGAACACCAGTTTTTGATTATTTATGCAATTAAAAGTTCATCCAGTGTTTCTACACTATAAGAAGTATTCGGATCACCACAATTATTTAGTTAAACATACCTGATCCTCTTGATATACTTTCTTCTTGAGATTGATGTACTGAGTCCACATTCTTCAACTTCAATCTTCAGACTCAATACACGAGTGTCAACTTGAGCTCTTGTTGAATCTTCTCTAAGTCTTTGATTGCTGATTGACAATTTGATCCCTTAAGACTCCGACTCAACTCACTGACATGACTCACGAAATATGCCAACACCAAAATGCCGTAACAAAAAGAAGTTGGAGGGGTGATGACCTGAACCACATCCAGCAGGGGAGTAAGACAGTGATGGCCTATCAGCGCGAATTTGTACGACTGGCAACTGCGTCCCTTGTCGTGATAAGGGACGAGTCCCATAAGGCGCAACTCTTCGTGGATGGATTGCGGAGTGACATTTTCCAAGTGGTGCAAGTAGCCGATTTGCACACTTTCAGAAAGTGGTCGACAGGGCCACGGTGGTAGAGCGTGGGTTCGCCGTTACTCCGCGCCAGGAGGGAGGGCCCGGCGCACTATGAGGAAAAGAAGCGACCGCAGCAATACTCCGGGGGAGGCTCTTCTGGTGGAAGCCGACCCCCCAAGCGGTGGAGGCCACAGTCGGGACCTCGCAGCGCACCGGCAGGAGGGCCGAGGATGGGGAGACAGGCCTTGCGTTATTTGTGGGGGAGGACACCGAGCGGGAGATTGCCCCCAGAAGGGTGACCACTGTTTCCGATGCGGCAAATCGGGGCACTTTCGCCGCAACTGCCCCTTGGCCTGGGGATCTGCGTCTCTGCAGCTTCTACGCCCACGCCACAAATGTCAGGGCGGGGGAAAGCTCCTATGGGGTCGACTTCTAGACCCCCTGTACCACGGCGAGAGGAGGATAGGCAACCACAACCTGGCGGGCGGGTTTTCTCGATGACCCGCCAAGAGACGGATCCGCCGGAGGGCGCCCTTGCATGTATTACTTCTGATTCAAGCACCCGCGCTAGAACCCTTTTTGATACCGGAGCAACACACTCTTTCATTTCTAGTGATTTCGTTTTTGTGCATGGTCTTGGGGTGGTGCCCCTCCAAAATCGTTTGACGGTCCAAACGGCGGGGGGGGGGTGTTGGAGGCGGTCAGCTTTGTGGCCGCCTGCCCGTCAATCTAGGACGACTGGCTTGCCCCGGGGATTTGGTGGTAATCCCCCTGAAGGAGTATGACGTAGTGCTGGCATGGATTGGCTCTCAATGTACCAAGTGCTCATCGATTGTGAGAAGCGGATGGTACAATTACAAGAACCGAGCTTTCCTGAGAATATGTACCTGGCGTGTAAGAGCATTTCCTTCCCAGCAATCATCTCATCGGCGCGGGCTAGAAGATTGGTGGAAGGCGGGGGGGTGCGTGGCCTACCTGGCCTCGGTGGATCTAGTGACTCGACCCTCGGCGACACCTTCGGACATTCCAGTGGTGAGGGATTTTCCCGATGTCTTCCCGACGGAACTGCCCGGGATACCCCCTGAACGAGAGGTGGTATTTCCTATCGAACTCTTACCGGGTACTCAACCGATCACGAAGGCGCCCTACCGAATGGCCTTCGTGGAGTTAAAGCAGCTTAAGGCGCAACTGGAGGACCTCTTGGACAAAGGATTTATCAGACCGAGTGTGTCACCCTGGGGTGCACCAGTACTCTTTGTACGGAAGAAAGACGGAAGCCTGCGTCTCTGGCATCGACTACAGGGGGATAAACAAGGTTACTGTGAAGAACAAATACCCCCTGCCCAGAATAGACGACCTCTTCGACCAGCTGCGAGGAGCAACGGTGTTCTCAAAGATCGATCTGCAATCGGGCTACCATCAGCTCCGGGTTCGGAACGAAGATATTCCAAGGACCGCCTTCCGGACCCGGTACGGCCACTACGAGTTCCGGTTATGCCGTTCGGTACTTACGAACGCCCCCGCCGTCTCATGGATATGATGAACCGGATCTTCAGACCTTTCTTGGACCGGTTCGTAGTGGTCTTCATCGACGACATCCTGATCTATTCAACCACCGACGAGGAGCACGAGGACCATTTACGAACGATCCTCCAAACCCTCAGGGAACAGAGGCTGTTCGCGAAGCTCAAGAAGTGTGAATTCTGGCTACGAGAGGTGGGGTTTCCTAGGGCACGTGATCTCGGCAGAGGGAATCGCCGTGGACCCCAAGAAGGTGGAATCGGTGATCGACTGGCAGCCACCGACGACAGTGACGGAGATCCGCAGCTTCTTGGGACTGGCGGGATATTATAGACGCTTCGTCGAGGGTTTCTCGAAGATTGCGGCCCCTTTGAACCGGTTGACCAAGAAAGGGGAGAAGTTTCTATGGACGGCTAAGTGCCAAGAGAGCTTCGAAGAACTTAAAAAGGAGGCTAACCAGGGCGCCTATACTGGTACTACCTACGCCCGGAGAGGATTATGAAGTGTACTGCGACGCATCGAGGATCGGCCTTGGGGTGTATTGATGCAACAGGGGAAAGTAATAGCCTATTGCATCCAGGCAGCAGAAGGATTACGAAAAGAACTACCCAATCCATGATTTGGAACTGGCTGCAGTGGTCTTCGTTCTAAAGTTATGGAGAGCACTATCTCTTTGGTGTCCACTGTAACGTCTTTTCAGACCACCAAAGTCTCAAGTATCTGTTCACCCAAAAGGAGCTAAATTTGCGGCAAGAGGCGTGGCTTGAATTATTGAAGGATTACGATCTAACAATCCAATACCACCCCGGGAAGGCAAACGTGGTGGCGGACGCTTTAAAGCAGGAAGGGGCAACCGGAGGAGGCGTCGGCACGCGCGATAACTGAGCAGAGCACCTTGATCCGAAATTCTCACGACTGAGGTTGGAGGTGGTACCAGCGGGCACAGTTGCACACTGACAGCGTTGGTGGTCAAGCCGACGCTTTTCGAGAAAATCCGAGAAGGACAACTGGCAGACCCGCACTTACAGCTCGTGCGAGACAAGATCCACCCGGACCAGGAGAACGACTTTGCAGTGCGAAGGTGACGGCGTCATGCGGTTCCGTGGGCGTTTTCTGTGTACCGGATTCAGCCGGAATTGAAGGAGGAAATTCTGGCAGAGGCACACCGCGCCCCTTATGCGGCGCATCCGGGGGGCACGAAGATGTACAGGGACCTCAAACAGACTTTCTGGTGGCCCAAGTTGAAGGGGGATGTGACACGACATGTAGCTCCATTGCCTGGTATGCCAGCAGATAAAGGCAGAGCATCAGCGGCCGGCGGGAAAATTACAGCCCTTACCGGTGCCGAAGTGGAAGTGGGATCAGATCACCATGGACTTCGTCACCCGGGTTCCACGTTCACAGCAGGGGCACGACGCGATCTGGGTCATTGTGGACCGGTTAACCAGTCAGCACATTTCCTACCCATCCACACAACCTGGACCAGAGAGCGGTTGGCTCAAGTCTACCTAAGCGAGATCGTGAGACTGCATGGAGTGCCGGCATCGATCACCTCGACAGAGACACCCGCTTCGTCTCGAAGTTTTGGCAAAGTCTACAGCAAGCCCTGGGACCAAGCTACACTTCAGCACAACCTTCCACCCTCAGACGGACGGACAGTCGGAGCGAGTGATTCAGACCCTCGAGGACCTGCTACGCGCCTGTGTACTTGACTGGGGAGTCGGTTGGGCACGCTACCTACCCCTCGTGGAATTCGCCTACAACATAGCTACCAGTCCAGCATCCAAATGGCACCCTACGAAGCCTTGTATGGGAAGACGCTGCCGTATCCCGATCTGTTGGGACGACTTGGGTGAACGGAAATTCCTGGTGTTACGGCTTTTTGGTATTGGCATATTTCGTGAGTCAAGTCAGTGAGTTGAGTCGGAGTCTTAAAGGGATCAAATTGTCAAATTAGCTTTCGAAGACTCTTGGAAGATTCAACATGAGCTCAAGATAACACTCAGGTATGGTTAATTAAACCATCGTGATTTAAGTTCATTTATAATCATTGGAATCAGGAAGTTATTGAAACTTGGTTTAGACTTGGGTTTAGGAACTTGGTTTTAACTAACAACTTTATTTAAGTTTGGATTCCGGTACTTGGTTTGTTTTGGAATAAAGCTTATCTTGGAAAAATCAGTTTTTACATTGCGTACCGGAACCACACTTGAAGTTCCTCTAACCCGACACAGAATTTTCTGTAACTTGCATTGCGTACCGGAACACGGACTCGCGTACCGGAACACAATAGAAAAATCTGTGTTTGCACCATTGCGTACCGGAACACGATATTTGGTACCGGTACACAATGCCCTATCGGGATAAAATTACTAAACCGACTTTTATCTTTTTCCAAGGGTTATAAATAGATACTTAGGGTTTCTCAACGGGGGTCACCAATACCGATCAATTCAGAAACACTCGAGAGCAACCCTAGAGGCTGGTTTTTACCGTTCTTCTCTTCGCGCCTCTTTAGGTCAATTCGACGGTTCTTCCAAGATCTATCTTTTGTCGAATTGATCTAGTCTTTGCTTAGAGATTTCTTCTACGGTTCCTCAATGAGAATCTAAGCAAAGGATCACCATCGAAGCCTATATTCTTTATCGCTATTTGCGTCGTGGATTCGACGTGGCATCGTGGATTCGATGTGTTGAAGGCGTTTCGTGGATTCGAAAACGTGTGTCTCGTGGATTCGAGTGGCGTTCGTGGATTCGAACGTGTGCAGTGGACGTGCAATCGGTGGAGCGCAAGGTCCGAAGAAGTTGAAGGAGGGTTAAATCCGTGGAGACGGTAATCACCTTGTTATTCTTCTTTTCTTAGGGGATTGTTATTGCGTGGACATCCATCGGTGAGCGCAAGGTCCGAAGAAGTTTGAAGGAGGGTTTGAGTCCGTGGAGTCGGTAATCACCTTGTTATTCTTCTATTCTTATTGGATTGTTATTGCGTGTTGGTCCCGTGGTTTTTTCTCCTGGATTGGAGTTTCCACGTAAATCTCGGTGTGCTGTTTTTATTTTCCGCATTGGTTTTTATTTTGCACTGAGATTTGGTTTTATAAGTATTACACCTATTCACCCCCCCTCTAGTTGTTTGATAGTACCTATTTAGATCCTTGTGGATCCTATAAAAACCTACACCTGGGACCCGACTTGGTGAAGAGACTGAAGAGAAGGTACGCCTCATCAGGCAGCGTTTACTGACCGCCCAAGCCGACAGAAGAGCTACGCAGATCGACGGCGCCGCGAGGTTTGGAATTCCAAGTGGGAGAGCACGTGTTCTTACGGGTCTCGCCATCCAGAGGGATCAGGCGTTTCGGGCTGAAGGGAAAGTTGAGCCCACGGTTTGTGGGGCCATTTGAGATCTTGAGCGCATTGGCCCAGTGGCGTACCGCCTTGCCCTACCCGCCTAACCTCGACCGAGTCCACAACGTCTTCCACGTGTCCATGCTCCGGAAATACCTGTCCGACCCGTCACACGTGTTGGACGCCTCCGCCTCGAGCTCAAGGAGGACCTAAGCTTCGAGGAAACCCCCCATGCGTATCCTAGCGAGGGAAAGCAAAGCGCTGCGGAACCGAGTCATCCCCTACGTAAAGGTGCTGGGAGCAAAAGAGGAACGAGAGGCGACGTGGGAGCTGAGAGTCAAAAATGAGGGAGTGCTACCCCGATCTTTTCACCGCAACCCAGGATTGAGTTTCGGGGATGAAACTCGTTTAAGTGGTGAGTGGTGTAATATCTGCGGGTTTCTGGGAGCCCGAATCCTTTTATTTTAATTTTTCTTCGCACCGCGTTCCGCTTACGGGGGCTGAATGGCAGTTTTTTTATTCCTGTTTCTAGGCAGACTGTCGGGGCTCGCGGATATTTTTTAGACAATAAAGCTCGCGAAACGGAGATCAGCGGTGCGATCGGATCTGATTTCCGACCCCGGAACCTCCCGGATTAATTTTCTGAAGTTTGTTGGCTGTTCGGGCGTTTAGCACGTTTTTTGAGGTAAACCACACCCGGGTTCATTTTCTTTTAATTTGGGGATTTAGGTTTTCTTGTCTTTCCCCGCTCCGCTCTGGACCGACTGTTTTAATTTTGTGTTGGTGACTTAGGTTTTCCCACTTTTCCATTCCGTACGCTCCTTCCCTTTCGAGTGCGAGCAAGAGAGAGAAAAAAAGAAACCATTCCTCCCGACTCGGCTTTCTTGCAAGGCGGCGTGAAGAACCGAGGAGCGCGACGAGGAGAAGGAGGGACCATCGCTCTTCCCACAGAACCCGGCGAGCGAGCGTGGCACGATCCTCTTCTCTTCCTCCCTCTTCATCGGCGAATCGGAGGCGCATAGTTTCGGTGAGTTTTTAAATTGTACCTAGGGTTTCTTTCGGATCATCGCACGGGAGGGGGGGGAGGCGGTGCACCCCGGTCGGCCGCCCCACCGCCGTCGCGAGGCGCCGATGCGCGTAGGGCTAGGGCACCCGAGCGTGCGGGTCGGGCACCTGTTGGTTATATGTAATAAGGATCTAAATAGGGGAAAAAAATCCTAGAGGGGGGTGAATAGGTGTAAACGTATAAACACTCAAAAATCGTTGCGATAAAAACCCAATGCGGAAATAAAAAATAACTCGCAAGATTTTTACGTGGAAAACTCCATCACCGGAGTAAAAAAACCACGGGACCGATAACACGGCAGAAATCCACTAGATTAAACACGTACAAGGTGATTTACCGTACACACTTACGACTCAACCTTTTCCATACGACTCCTAGAGGATCTTCTCCGCTCGCTCCACGACGCTTCTCGAATCCACGATCTGCGCCCAACGCCGAATCCACGGCGTCCAACGTCGAATCCACGACGTCCGACCGAGTCCACGGTCTTCACCCAATAGCACCCTTCGAATCCACAAACGTGCCTCGCTCCGAATCCACGAGAGCGGTTGAACCTTGAATCCACAAGGACACGCGAATCCACGCGCCGATTTTGGGGTAAATCGTTGTTTTTGGTGGTGATGATCCGCCGAATACTTAGATCAAAGATAGATCGAAATACCATCTAAGTATTCATTAGTTTGATTCAACTCAAGATGTGAGTATGAAAACCTAGAATCAAACTAATCAATATAGATGAAGAACATAGAGTATTCTCTAATGATTTCCTTTCTCTCTATATGTGGATCTAGAGCCGTAAAAGATGATATATAAAAATGACGGCTATTTGGATTAACCCTAGAAAAAGAGTCATAGGGTCTATTTATAGGTTAGAAACCCTAGGAAGGAGATAAGAATCAAAAACCTAGTATTTTTGGAATTTTGACGGACGGCGATCCGGATCGGATTAGCTGTGATCCGGATCGTCGTAGCAATAAAGACGGTTTCCAGAAAACAAACGTTCGGGATCCGGATCGGAATGCCTGATCCGGATCGTTCATACATTTCAAAAACTCAACGTTCGGGATCCGGATCGTGAGATGCTGCGATCCGATTGAAGTAATGTATGACAACAACCTTCGGGATCCGGATCGCTGGCTCTGATCCGGATCCTGAACATGTCCGAACACCAGTTTTTGATTATTATGCAATTAAAAATTCTTCCAATGTTTCTACACTACAAGAAGTATTCGGATCACCAATAATCTTTAGTTAAACATACCTGATCCTTTTGAATTCTTCTTTCTTGAGATTGAGTTAAATGATCCAACTTTCTTCACCTTCAATCTTCAAGACTTGAAACTTTCACGAAACTACGCCAACTCAAATTCCGTAAACAATCTCCCCCTTGGCGGTTTCGTGACAAAACACAGATCCACTAAAGAAAATTCAAAAAGATATTTTTGTTGCTATCACCATACAACAAAATTTACAATGGAGATCCAAAATAAAATACATGAGTTAACTCCTAAAACAGACTCTAGACTTAGACATCTGTACTCTCTGCAAAAGAAATCATTCTGACAAAAGAAATCGTTAGATACCTCAAGAATTTTATATCATTCAAAAACCACATACAGAGATGAAGTTTATACTCATTTATACTTACCATGACATTTATACATTCAGATATGTAAACTGATCATAGTTAAACACCAATAATATTTCTATGCAATCAAAAACCAAATGTCATATTAGTGAACATCAACTTGTTAGTTATATTACATGCCCAAATAGTTAGTTGAATATTAGTCGAGGCATGCATTCAAACAAATGAAACCAAAAGTTGAAGTTCTACTTACCTTTCAAGTTGAAGTTCTACTTACCTTTCAAGTTGAGGTTATACTTACCTCGATGTTCACACATTCACATCATCATTGTTCAAGTTCATTGTTCAAGTTCTCTCTAAACTCTCTCCCCCTTTTTGTCACAAACAAAGCCAAAATCACAAAAATTTAAGGAGAGGTAGAATTTCAAATCAAGAAAAACCTGAGAACTAAAACTGATTCAAGGTAAAAACAGAACATTAAAATCTAAGACTGAAATCCTGTACAAATCTGCACAAAACGATTAAAAGAAGGTTAATTTAGTCTGAATCAGAACTGGTGGGATTGGTTACATCCACTTCTTCAAAATTGCTTGAAGCTATTTTTGACATTTTGGAGCACTTTCTTTCATCTTATGTTGCTCAGAGACAATCTTTGAAGATTCGTAGATACATTGTCTTGTTCAGCAGACGCTCTTCGCTGTTCTTGTCGAATGGAGGACCTTACATTCGCTCTTGCCGTGTGTCTCCCCAGGACGTTGACGGATGTAGTATAATCCCAGACGGTGCATCTTGACCTTTCAGTCCATGAGATTCTCTAGGAAAGAGCGAGCTCTGGTGAGGGTCATCAATCTGAATTCCAGTTCCCCTCGAATTCTTTCGCCTAGTGTACTGCTTGGTTGTTGAGGAAGATTTCATCACCTTCTTGTTCTTCAAATACAACCTATCTTCTTTGTCAATGCTTTTTGTGCTTGTTCACAATCTCGTCCCAGTCTCTTTTTCATCTGATTCTGAATCATTTTGACAAACTTTCTTTGTCTCTTCATGGGCTTTCCCTTTCGATGCAACAGAGGTTTTCTGTGGCGATTCTCCAGGATTGTTGTCATCATCTGATAACTCATCCCTTGACTTCATCCTTATTAGCTCTCTTGGGCTTGACAGTGTCTCTCGTATGAACATCCGCAGCAAGTAGAACACATCCAAGTGATCACCATGCTAATGGTTTCTTGAAAAAAGAAAACCTGTGTGCAACAACTCAAGAACACGAAAAATTTTAATTTTCAAAGATTTGAAAATTGTACCGTAAACAAATCATAATCATGTAGAGAGACTAAGAATCAAATTAGTTTTGCAAAAGACTTTTAAAACAGATCAATTGCATGATTTTCGAAAATCCTTAGTATATGCCCTAAAACCGAAATTTTGAAATCGAAGACCAAAAATCCGTTTATCTTGAGAATACCCAGCATATAATCAAAACTAAATCTACCCAGGTTCTTATTTCAAAAGAAATTTGATCAAAAACCATCCACAAACAAAATTGATCCAAGAATTCATCACGTTTGAGGAGGAATAGAGAAAAACGGTGAAAAACCGAGATTTTGATCAATAAACTTACTTGGAGTTGAAGAACTTGAGTTTGAAAGCTTCCAAGATGGATGAAATCTAGAGAGAGAAGCTCTGGAAACTTTGGAACACAAAGATTGGAGTAAAAGAAATCAAAACCCTTTTTTGTTCTTTATAAAACCCTAGCCGCGATCCGGATCAGACCATGCTTGCGATCTGATCGGCTACCCGCAGTGAAAAACGCGTTCGGGATCCGGATCGGCAGTCCAATCCGGATCGTCAGCCCGCAGAAAATCTGCGTTCGGGATCCAGATCATCTTGCCCGATCCGGATCGCTTCAACTTTTCTTTAGAAAAATTCAGAGAATTTCAAGAAAAACCAGAAAAAGATTGTAAGCACAAATGTGTATCAACTTTAAACAAAATCATCGTTTCATACACACAAGAAATAGATGATTATGCCAAATCTATCAATAATATCCAAAAATGAAACGAATTTACAAAATTAAATCCCTTAAAGTGTGAACACCTTCAATTACATCTACTTGATCTTATGAGTAATCCTGTTATCAAATCATCAATTCGCAAACAAAAAACACAGAAATATCAAATACAAGATCAATAGATGTTTGAAATCCCAAATATGTAGATAATTTTATCTAGACAATCTGTTGAAGAGAGTGGCTCTTTGGCATTCTTTCATTAATACCCACCTTATACCACCTATGAATTTGACGGAGTCAAGAATTTCAACATGCATTTTACTTAATCAAAAATTGAACAACCATGCTTGGTATACATGTGGTAGCTGCACACAATACTCGGACGACCGCAGTGGGAGCGCTTTCCTCCATTGGTGGTAGTTTTCAGACTCCTCATTGGGATGTACCTTTCCACATCTTTTGAGCTTTTACTTTTT